>CM050163.1:74149717-74347985 GCA_027410445.1 Discoglossus pictus
TTATGGACAACCAATACATTTTACCTATTGTGTAACGTCCCCTTTGTCAATACCCTGCTTTGTCATGTTGGTAATAAACTGATATAGTTGTAATTCTGAAAAGGGTTAAGTAAAATGGGGCAATCTGTCATGCCAGGAAATCAATGTCAACCTTTTCACCCTGCTAGTCAAACATAAATAATGACAATGTAGTTTCCCCCCCCCCCCCCTCTGTCTTCTTTATCTTAGGACCTTCCCTTCATATCACCAGGCACCCTTCTTTCCCTATTATCACATGCTGCTCAAAGTCTTACCTCCAACAAGGAAACCTATCAGTACCCTGCCCATTATTGATTACAGCACACCCTTATGTTCTGGTACTTCCAGTTGACTTATATTTACTGTATGACTTGTTTGACTCTTGCCAGATATCAGTTAAATACAAAACAGAAATGTTTTATAGATATTAACACCAACTTCAAGAAAATAAACTTCGATTTTTACTTCATGTAGCTTTTCTATATATATTAGTGCGTGTTATGTTCTGTAACAACCGAACATATGTTTCATGCATTAACAGATCTTTAGGGGAACCTTTACGGGGACAAACCAGTCCTCATAATATCAATACAAAGTAATGGTCACCCCAATAGTTATCCCATACAACATTGTTCTTTGAAGGAAGGAAATCTGGATCACTATATTTTCTAACAAAGATAGAGGGAGTTGAGCTAAGTATTTCGATCTCCCTACAGATCAAGAGCCCGCTTTCTTAAACATTGGCTCACAATTGGCTAGCATTACCACTAGTTAAAAAGATGGTAAACTTTTTTGATTTAGCAAGATATACAATTAAAAAATTAGAGCAGACACACTCATTGAAAAGAAGGCTGGATGATAAAGAGGATGTCTGTCCTTCCAAAATACTTTTGGACAGCTTGGTGAAACTGGACTGGGATTATTGTAAGAAATTCTGGGACAAAGAACAGCTATATACTAAAACCCCATTAATGACTACAGATACTCTAGAAATAACCAGTTGCTGTTATTTAGCATTTACAGCATTTACAATGGCACAATCGGTTAGTGATGTACAGAAAGGAAGTTTAATAAATCTGCGCCATATTTGACAATATTGTCTTCACCCTGAAAGGATACTTTAAAATATGAAGAGTATTACAAGTCATTTAGGTTTTAATTGGAAACAGATTACTAATAATACAATGGTAGAAGGGGAGGAGCAAGCTGATCTTGTAATCTGAAAATAGTCTGCTTTATTCAATTAGAAAACTTTTTTGGTGTTAAAAATAGAAATGTCAGTATGTTTTATGTTAAATATGGTGGCAAAGTTCTCAAACTATTCTCTATACTGAGCTACAGCTTTGGTAACAAGAAGCATTGCTTCCGAATCAATGAAAGAGTTAAACCTGATGACTATCAAAAGATGTGACCCCTCCAACATTGTGGGAGAGGAAAGAGGAAAAGGTAACTGGAACAAAGCAGGAAGGGGAAGAAATGTTCCTGAATGTCTCAGGAAATGTCTCATGCTCCCTGCTGCTAAGGCTCCACATTTGTTTTCCTAACCAGGGTGAGTCTCCCAGAGCGCTGCCCCTTCACCTCGACTGGAGGAGACACTGTAGAGGGAGGGGAAGAGGAAATACTCCTGAGAAACAGGAACAATATAAGCTTAAGAAAGCTGCCATCAGTATGTGAGGTTTATTTTTGTTGCATGTATAACTTACATGTTAACCCTTGCACAGTGGAACTATATTTGGGTATTGGTATCTAGGTTTGCCTATATAGGATTTCAAAGGCATTAAAAATCCAGCACTAGAGATCTACGTGGACCTTTTTCATTTTGGTAAATGCAATTAATTAGAGAGGGGATAGTCAATAGGTGGACCTGGGTCCAAACCAGAACCTCTGGCCCACTTTTTCAGGACCTCCGCTGCTTAATCACATTTACTGTTTATTATTCCTTCAATTTCTGTGGTCTCCTCCAATCTTACTTCCTGAATCTCCTTGAATGTAATTACTTTAAGATAGTTGTGTCCGTACTTACAACAAAAGGGTTCCCTGGTGGTGCAGTGCTTAGGATTCAGTGCTTTCACCGCTGTGACCTGGGTTTGCTTCCAGTCCGCAAACCAAGAGGTCACACCAACCTGTAGCCATGCAGGGTTGGGCTTTGTCAGTACTTGGGTGGGAGACCACCCAGGAATACCAGGAGCTGTATGCTGTGGCCCACTTGAGAAGGAACTGTCAACCCACTCCAGTATCTTTGCCATGAATACCAAGTGGATCAGCACGGTGTCTTATAGTCCATAAGAGTTGGACGTGACTGGACAACTTACATGATCTAGAATATGTCATTCTGTACTCTTCAGTATTTATTTTTTTTGTGGAATAAATTGCTGTGCTGTTGTCTGATATGTATGTTTAAGTGGTGAAATATATTCCTGTAAATGAATATGTAGAAATCTAGTGTGGTTAAAGAAAATCTTACACCTACAAACATTATTTCGAAAAACAGGAAAATAGCTGTTAAATATTAAACCGACGTGCACAAGCTTTGGGGCCAAGCTGACTTTCAACCTTATTACTGAACTGAAAAATAAAAGATAATATATATGTATGGAGTAGAAGAGCCTGTTATAGGCAAATCTTGGTCCACCCCACTGTCCATAACATCTAGCCAGATTTAAATGGAGAGCTTTTTTCGCAGAAATAACTTTCTCATGGAACTGTGCCCATTGCATGCAAAGGTCCTGCAGAAATTTGCGCGTGTGATAATGTTTGATCTTTAATGAGTAAGCAATACTACTCAATGCAATGCTTTCATTCTTATGTTTTACATTTTAAAAGCTTTCTAGGTTTAAAAGATAAGAAAAGCACTGACTATGAGCTAGTAATTAATAACCTTTTGCATGTATTTGTAATGTGCCAACATATTCCATAGCGCTATACATAAATTGTGATCAGGGCAAAACAATATTAACACATTACAAAGATGGAGCTTAGGATCCAGTGTCCATAGTGTTTTACCCAAAGCGCCGTGCAAGATTGTAAACTTGCAGACTTACAATCGAAATTGTTTCTCATGTCTATAGTACTAGTTGTCATCTGCAATAAAGGGGGAGGGAACTGAACTATTATCAGTTTCAAGGTTATAGATCTCATAGGGGGGATTCACCAAGCATTGTTATGGGTTGTTATAGGTTGCAATTGCAGTTTTACCCGACAGATAATGGACATTGCAGACCTGCAATACTTGATCTGCCTTATTGTTTTTTATCTGCAATCAAATCTATAAGTCCATATAACATGCTTGCTATATCGTTATTACATGTATTATGTTTCCCAGGCATGCTTTTATGCCTTTACTTTATTTCTATCTGCCTTCTATTAGAAGAAGACTGTTCCACTTCTCTATATATTTTCTGCAAGTTAATACTGTCTAGCACATTATCCATAAGTATTTTATTCTGCAACTTCAAAGTGTGACCTCTAGCACTTTTCTAAAAAAAAAAAACCTTCACTCCCATTTTGTGCTCTGAGACCTTTAAAAAAAAAAAAAAAACACACCATGACACATCAAATACAGTCTTTCTGATGCAAAGTGGAAAACATTTTTTCCGTGTCAGTTTAACAATACCAGATCCAACAATCAAACAGACTTTTTATACTGTACAGTATTTTGTTTCTTTACTGGGATGACTTTATAGGATTCTTTCCAAGCTGCGCCTGACAGCATCATGCGGTCTGAATACATTCCAATGTATAACCCTAGGCAGTTTCCCAGTGCAGCCCTGCTGCTAGCTTTATACCTACCGTAGCCCAGTGGCAAGCTGTGCTGTCATAATGTGTTTTACAAGACCCCATTAAGACACTTATGTACATACAGGAGGAGACAATACAACACACTGAGACCTCTACCCCCCAGAACATTGCTTGGTATTCCCAAACCATTGTTGCCATATTTTTAAAATATATTATTTTTTAATACCTACACTTGAAAACTATGTAACCAAATAATACAGTCTTTCTTTGTTTTTGTATTTTATATAAAAATATGCTGCAGTGGAATCTACCATTTTGTTTTCTGCTGATCAACCTCCTGAGGTGTTAGGGGACTTGCACAGGAAGTTAATGTCAGCATAATGAGAATGTGGCAGCTGGAACTGTCAGTGCTTTTAATAGAACTAAAGGAAAGCTATGTTTACAAGGCACACCCTCCTGGATTCCTACAGTTAAAAAAAAATACAAAAGTAAAAAATGCAAATATATATGTTTGTGTGTGTATATAGATGAATAATCAGAGTATTGCAGTATATAGTGATACCTTTTTTATTGAACAAAATTATTCATAAATAGCAATTAGCTTTCAAGCGTAAACCTCTCTTTATTAAGTAAAAAAGCAATACAAAAAAAATAATAGGAGTAGGAACTTGTTTGTGTATGTATGTATATGTGTGTGTGTGTATATATATATATATATATATATATATATATATATATATATATATATATATATATATATATATATATATATATATATATATATATAAATGTATTCCTGACCCTGAGGATGTCTGCACTTTTACTTTGTTAATGGTAATGACACTTTATTGAATTTTTTTTATAAGACAACACTTTCAAAATTCAATGTGTCAACTGTGAATATCCTATTGCCTATTTGGTATGAAATTGTCCAGCTGTAGCTTTTTTGTTAATATTTTTTTTCTCTACCTTAATTTTTCCAGGACACGTCTTCAGGTTCTTGGGAACATTTCCCTGCACTATCCCTGTAGACAAGAGAGCCCCTTGTTCCCTAAGTCAGTGTAGTTTGCCTTGGAGGAGGGAGCTAGTCTGCATATTTTCTGCAGTAGGATCTGATATCTACTTTGTTCCCTTTTACTAGTCTACCCTGTTTCACTTGTCCAAAACAGTAATGCTGAAGCTTGAGACAGGAAACCGGACCGCAGTCTGCTCTGATAAGGATGGTATTGTCTAAGGGAGGGGATCCTGGCTATTTTTTGTTTTAACTGCCCCCCCTTCCTTAATATTAGAGCAGCTGTGGAAGATTTCCATTTGTTAAAGGGGCACTAAAGTTTTAAAGAACATATTTAAAAGCCATACAAAAAATGAATGATGTATACTTTTTAATTTTTTTTGACCACCTTGGTAATGGTTTGCTCCACCCCCACCCCCCTTGCCCCTTTCTTTTTAAGTGATACAACGTGGCAGGCTACTTTGGGGTGCTGTGAATAATTACTATACGCAATTTGTCTTTCCAACTTTGCTTCATTTAATGAGTCAGTGTAGTAGAGAAACAATCACTTTCCTAATATCACTGTCCCCCTTTAATTAAATATAATATTGCAAAACATTTTTTATTTATATTTTTTTCAGCTCTGCAAAAAAACAGATTTTGTGATCTATAAAACATGTTTGTTTTTTTATTCCAGGACTACAATGTTCCTATAAATTATAATTTGCACAACAAAGATGGCTCCCTCCATTCTTTTGATTGGTGAACACTTTTTGTTCGTTTTTTTACTATTTGTCACTCATTACAGTTTGTATGTTGCCAGATATGTTCATGTTTAACTTGGTTTTATCTATTTTAATTTCATTCTACCTTAATGAGTTGTTGCTGCAGAGTTTAATGTGTAAATCCTTCTTTATTGCAATCAAAATAAGATTTGTCATCTTCCCTACGCTGGGTTTTGAAGAGTGCTTAGTGTCTTTCTTTGGGGGGCGGGGAGGTGGAAGAGTAGTACATAAGTGGAAGGGATAAATCCAATAACGGCATTAAAGTATGCCTAGGATAAATTATAAGGCCATACTGAGGATTCATTTTAGTAGATAGAACAGGCAATTTAGATGACCCATTGGATCTATGGTTCTGTTTTTTTCAGTAATGAGTCTATACATTGTAACCATTATGATTGGTTTACGCTTAATATTTTAAATATAATTATCAGATTCTGTTAAGTATAAACAGCCACTTGTATGTACAAGCTTGTTGAATGGCGGTGATGGTGCCCCTTTAAGCATATCACTGGTGTTAGTTCACTTTAGTCCTAGCAGGGATTAACACTTTGAAAGCTCTGAGATTCTTTCCAGTAACAGGAACCTCCATTGCATGTCTCTTCCATAGTCTGCACGTCTTCTAGGCAGGTGCTATAAACCTCATGACCCCAGACAAGTACATTAGGTGGCAAAGTGGACATCCCAGTGTGTTCTTCCTCTATTACACAACAATATATTGATCAACTTTTTGTAATTGCAAAAATTAGAAAGGGGGATGCAAAGCTAGTGCAATATGTTTCAGACCACTTCGGCACACAGGTCAGGGTTTAGTGACACTCATATTCTAGGAACTCCAAATCGGTCGTGCCAAACTGCAGCAGTGTGTGTGTCATCTAGACATCTGCTGTGTATAACTTTAAGCAACTATAAGTACACTGTTAATCCTAAAATAAATGTAGTTATTTTCATTGAACAATTAAAAAAAGATATTGTTCCCCATTTTATTAAAGTAATTAAATAATTTTTGAGACGTACACAACTGTCTTTTTGTATGTGGATTTGTGGCACAGTGTGGCCCCATTATTGTTATCCAGTAAAGTCACTATATTAATCAAATACATAAAGCCGCTTATAAGCATATAAGGCAGCAAGGAAATGATGGTCTCAGGGCTAAAAAATGTTTGCTTTTTTTTTTTAAGAGAAAACACCAGTACAATATGGGTCCATTTAACATCCAATACATGTTGAGATTATTAAAGCCTAAGATATTGCTTGTTTTTTTGTTTTTTTTTAAATAAGCAAATATATTATAATATGTGTTGCTGTAATACAGTACTTATTGTGCCAGATTTTAAATATATAGGTGGGTAAATAGTAGGTTTACTTACCTCTGCACACATAGGAGAACCCTGAAAATATGTCTTGGTTCCAACGCTTAAGGACAATTGCATATATGAATGCTTTATGCACATGGCTTACATGTTGTTGGTTGGCTATCTATATCACAGACATGAAGTGTTTCCAAGCTGTAACTGTCATTTAATCTTTCATATAATAATCCTAAAAATTATAGTAAAGAGGAGTCAGCATGTGGGCCTGGGGTCATATAATAAATATTACAATGTTGACAAATACGGTGACCTTGAATTGAAACCACCATCCCATTAGATTTAAAAAACCGCTCTCATTTCTAAAGACTGGAATGTAAAATGGGATTAAGATAACATTATATTACAGAATTCTGACCTTGTAATGAATACATGTTTTAGGTTACCTAAAGACAGTTATTATAGATACCCAACACATGTTGCCACATACGTCAACTGGGAATACATATTTTTCTTGTTTACTACAGAGGAGAGTGTAACTTGTGTTATTGCCATAGGGCCTCATTCAATTGCGATTTGGCCAATTGAATAAGGCTCTAAATAAGCACATAGCCTATTTTTTTAAATAAGTTTTTAGTTAGTGAAAACCTTGCTTTTGGATAGATGTCTACTAACTAAAAACTTCTTTAAAAAAATATGTTATGTGCTTATTTAGACCCCTATTCAATTGGCCAAATTGCAATTGAATGAGGGCCTTAGTCATTTGTAAGACATTGTTTTTATGTGTTCGTCTCATGGTATAGTTTTATGTTTAATAATACTTACTGGATAAGTGGTTTTATTATACTCCTGATGCAAATTGTGGTAAATAAGCAATATATATGGGCATAACTGCGGACAGGAACTCACTGCAATGGTCTTACCCTTCTAGGAAAACTATTTGTGTATAGTATTGTATGCAATCATCCCAACATATATTATTTTCCAGTCCAAGATCTCCCATTATGCACTTTTTGGGGTCACTTGCATGGTAAACTAGGCTAATTATGCTAGTTACTCCCTCCTGCACAAACAATTGTATATTTCTTAACATTGTAAATAATACGGCTTCATTGGTCAGTGAATAATCACCCATAAGAAACAGATAACATAGGACTGGATCTGAAATGTTTATAGGCCGGGTAAAAAAAAACAAGCTAACTTCAGGGTAGGATTTTTTTTCTTCTAATAATATAAAATACTTTATTACCTGTATTTCTAAATAATACTACATTTTGAACCTCAGCTGTGTCTGTTAATTTGGAACAACGTTATATTTCTCCTTTTGCTGGTACAACCGGGATTAGCAACGCATGGTCTCATTCCTTTTAATACTATTAAAAAGCAATAGTTCTTAATACTGAGTGTCCAATTTTATTAACATGTTCAGTAATCTCTGTAATATTTAGCTGATCCTCACCCTTCATTTATCTGTGACTTGCATTAGGCCAATATGATGAAACAAGCTGCTTTATCCACACTTCAAGGCATTGCAGATCAAAACAATTCCTGTGTCTGTAAGGGAGAAAAACTATACATACAGCAAACATCTTTCCTATGTGATATCAGTAGAAGACATATAGGGGGATATTTACCCCCTGTGGCCCACTGGTTAGGATTCTTGTGCTTTTACTGCTGCAACCTGTGTTTGCTTCCAGTCAGGAAACCCAGATGTCAAACCACCCTGAAGCCATGCAGGGTTGGACCTGGTCAGTACTTGGATGGTAGACCACCTAGCAATACCAGGAGCTGTGGCCCACTGGAGAAGGAACTGGCAACCCACTCCAGTATCTCTGCGAGGAATACCATGGTGTGTTATGGTTCATGAGGTCACAGAGAGTCGGACACTACTGTACGACGCACACATGCAATAGCTGTTACCTTAGTAAATGTCCCTTTTATAGAGAAGTACTTTTTCTGCAATCAACTTGTTCATATCTTCTCATATGAGATTTAAATATGGATGCTATTCAACATAAAAGCTTTACTTTTGAGCTCCTCCTTATTCCTAATATTTACTTTAAGCTGTTACAGGGTGGTATTTGGACTGGCTAACTGTTCTGATTCTGTTTTACCTAGTGTGAAAGGTCATGCTCAACAGAAAAGAGCAATGTATCAGAGTAAATATACAAAATATAAATCCTAGACAAAAAATGTGATATATAAAATGCTAAGCCATCCAAATAAAGTAAAATAAATTCTCTATATGTAGAGGTTAGTGCCCACATATATCCATCCAGGAATATAGGTCACATACAGTCTTTAAACCCTCCCCAATACCAAGCTCTGAAAGATCTTTGGTTGATTGGAGTCATGGAAACTTACTGGGATTTTTCTTGCTTCTTACCTTTGCACCTGTCCTTATTTGCATACAAAAATCAATAGCTCTTCATGTCGTCCCAATGGGTGTGAGCAGGAGCCTTATCAGTCTGTGTCCTGTTTGGGCAAGCTGACCGGCCTTGGCATAGGGCCACAAGGCGGGGGTTGAACTCACCTCTTGGAAGAAGTGAAGCATTGCAATGTTTGTTTACTAGATCAATAAATGTGTTAGTTTTATGCCACATTTGATACATTTCCCATCAGTAAAAACAATGTTGTGAAATAGTTCGGTTTTATGGAGCTGAGTGTATTTAAACGTGTTGCATCACAGTGCCACGGATACTACAACTCACTATCTAGCAATATTTATGAACAATTTTAATAAAATTTCAGAATTATACCAAATATGACACATATTAAGGATTGTATGAGAACCATTACAGAATCTCAGGATTTCTCTGCTTTATATATTCAGATGATCTCTGCTTTCGCCTGGCTTGTTGGAGACCCTTGTAGGAACAGCATCGCAGGTTAATGTTTGATAATTGTATATCTACACTCACCCAGCTTTTATAACAATATGGTCTTCACTAATTAAAATTGTAACTATAACAAATAGAGATATAGGCAATCTCTACAAAATAAACCTTCAATAGTTTCCTCTTCACAACTTCTTCCCAGTAATTCTTCAGTGTTTGGAGAAGGGGATAGGCGTGCTACTGAAATGTAAACATTAGAGAAGACATAGCACAAATATTTTTTGCTAGTGTCTTTAATGCTTTGCCAATATCCTTTATAGACCTCTGTATCTTACATTTAATATCTCTAACAGGCTGTATGCGTCTTAATGTATAGGAAAAAAATCCTTACTTGCAAGACAACACAATTTCTTGTTCGCATCCACAAAGCTATTAAGTTACTTTTCCAACTCTGTGTATGTCATTTCCATACATAAACATAAAAATGCCTATGTAATTAATACAATGGTGATCATCTAGTGCAGGGATCTCCAAAAAGTTCTATGAGACATACTGTTGATCAATCAAAAATGTACATATCAACATTTCAAGCTTTTTCTTTAATGCAACAACCAAAATAGATGGAAATCAAATTCAATTTTACATTATTATGTCCTATCAAGAAATAACCTGTTCTAGGTCTCTAAAATTAAGAAGATGGTCCTATAAGATAATATTAATTGGTATACATGGGTTTTTAAGCCACAAATACTACTAAATATTTGTTGTGTCATTTATTGTGTTAACTAATATGTACAATTTTATCACAATTATAGTAGGCTACATTTCTGTATTGTGGCTACATATCTGCTTAGTAGTAACCTGAGAGCCACCATTAGATTCTGGGCTACCTATTGCTACATATATCCTAATATGATTGTAGTGGGTCATTTATGATTGCCAGTGTATGTGGTATAGTTTTTGGTGTGCTGCCTCATGTATTAAGTAGTATTAGCAAATCCTAATGTCTAATTTGTGTCTTCTTGGCCCAATCATTACCTTTAGTTTTTGCACCTGTGCAAAAACTGATGGAAATTAATTGTGTATAAAAAAATAAGCACATTTGGCCATAAAATGCTCTCTGTATAAAATTTATTTCAGAAAACCACTTTTGGTTGCTATTGTTTTTAAGATGGTACTGTATTTAGCCAACAAACATATATTCGGCATTTCGAGAGGTCAAATGAGACCTGTTCCTAATTAATATTGTGGTTAATTATCTGAAATAATTTTGTAATGAGCGTTTGTGTGGTCAGGATTAGGGTTTGTGTTGTAGCTAGGGGTTTAATGTCTTGTTCTGTTTTGTTATGTATTAGTTATCTGGTGTTATGTTTGTGATCGGGGTTAAGGTTAGTCTTGAATGCTGACCTCAGGCATATGGCATGGAAATGGGCAACTCCTATAAATGGTTCTTGGTTATTAACCAGACCTTAAAATTGATAGTGATCCTATTTATTCACACTGAACAGCTTGACCCATATTTAAATGTGCACCCGACTCTATATACACCTATACTGCAGGAAACTCTTGAACCACATGAAAGAAAATAAGATGTGGTATAAATGTGTATGGTTTTAAGACTTGCACTGTCATGCTAGGAGAATTGAAATTAGACATCAAACATTAAGGTGGTAAAGTTACACTTAAAAAAGGAAAGATACATAAAAAATAAGCTTTTATACCAAAGAGATTTTAGAGCAAAGTACTTAATGTTTGTTTTTTTGGTCCCATAGGGATATAAACCATTGAAATAGAGCCAACATGGAGATGGCCACACTTAAGTCTGGCTGTGTTGTTTATTGTTTTATTTTTTTTAATCCAAAGATTCATGATTATAAAAAATAGTGGCATATTGTATAATTTATCAGAATGTACATCTTTTCCTCCTATAATAACATAACTTTTTATGGTACACACCGAGACAAAGACTTTCCAGAAGCAGACATTATCTTCTCCCAATGTTTATTCCATGTCTGTAGGCAGTATCACGGTCTCATATCTGCTACTTAATACTTGACGTTGTGGTATGGTTATATTGTAAACTGCTGTGCAAAAGGTTAGTATTAGCTGAAAGTTGAGCATATATGATGTCATCTACAGAACAGACAGTCATTAACCCTTATCAGCAATGCGGCAGAGTTTATAACTATATCGTCACGTTATCTTTTCCGATGCATGAAACTGCAACCTTAAACCCACCAGCCCCATAGGGTCCTGCAAGTCTTTGTAATTATTCACAGGCTTCACCAGCACTGAGGTGGTTAAGTCCTACAACACATCATAGGAAGGTCAAAGCTGGGGCTCCACTTTTTTTTATGACTTTCTTTCCTTTTTTTCATTGTTGATCTTCAAGGTTTCTGCTCTGAACCAGACAATCCCACAGCCCCCACACACCAACATCTGGCAATCCCCTGTAGTCGCTCTCGTCTTGTAGGTATGAGGAAGAGAGTAAATTACATTAAATGAGGGATATTTCGGATATCCTATGCAGAAATGTCTGAGTCTATAGCACATATGTGTTTTTGGTATTTACTTGATTGTCTTACCGCATTAAGTCTAGTATTCCTGATAATAAGCGTTCATTAACAGGAAGTATTACCTGGTATAGGTAAGCATTTTTTTACTTTTTGTATGTGCAAAAAATGGTTGTTTTCTACCATTATTTTGTCAACTATAACCCTGTCTAGAAACTATATCCAATTGGCCAACGTTGCATCGCTGTCGGTAATTTTAATCTGACCAGATGTGGCCACGCAAAAAAATGGCTGCAATGCTGTCCAGAATAGTCTGCTATATTAATACAATGTGAGAATACCCCATATATCTATAGGCTGGAGATTTTATTGTTGTAAATCCAGTGCATTTATTCTCCAGAATCACATGAACAAATTATTTTCTACCAAATGTTGATGTATGTGTTGGAGAAATATTGGCAGATATCAGTACAAGACTATGAACAAATAAAATATCATTATTAATGTAGAATTTAGCTATTATTTCCAGGCTACTGCCTGTGGTACATTTGAACTTTCATCTGTGAAGTTGGAAACTTGATGCATGCCATTTGTAAATTAGTGTAAGCAATTATTAATGTAGAAAGAGTGCAGATCTGTTAGCTCTGGCTATGTTTAAACATGCACACACATTTTAGGAAGTTAAAGCTATCTTAGTATTGTTTATTAATACTTTATTCATATACGAGGTGGAAGTGCCTATCCATTTCGCGTAGCGCACATGGACAGATTACTTAAGCTATAACATATGTATTCATTTGTTCCTTTTAAATGTCTCAAAAAGTTAATTTTATTGTGTTTTGCATGAAATCCATATCCTCCATCAGTGTTTTTGTACAAAAAATAAAAAAATGTTTATCTATCCTTGTCTAAAAACACTGAATCTTTCCTGTGTTTTTTTTCAGACTGCGTAGGTGTAAGGTCTCCCTTAAATACTGCATGTAATAAGACATTTCTAAGTGCCGAATCACGCAGCTGTTTCTGGTATTTAAGTACAATATACATTTCCCACCCACTCTTATCTCCCCAGCCCCCAGTCTTTTTCTAAGCCAAACAATATGCAGTAGTGACTGTAATAGTACAGTGTTCCTCTTAGGAGAGGATATGTCCCAAGTGCAGTACATTATAAGCAATTATACATATGCAAAAATGATTTTTATTGGTAAAAATGTTAATTGAAGTAGCGGAAATGAAAAAAAAGAAGCTGTCATTAACCTGCTACCAATAAGTCTCCAATTTATATATTTCTTACTCTCACTTTACTAGTATAGAAACTGTGATTAATAGAGTAACTATTAAGTGGATACTGTAGTTATATTTGCAGAACACTCTTTTTTTTTTGTTTTGTTTTTTTGAAGAACTAGACTTGATAATAGCCAAAACTTATTTTAGAAAGCATAAAAAATGGTGTTTAAGCATTTTATGGAATTATTTTTACTGCTATTATCTTGTCTTGGTCTATTTTAGGAACCATATGAGATTTTTATTAGTCATCTAGAAAACACTGATACTAAAGAGTGCCACATTTCAGTTGAGTTAGCTGAAACCCCTCTCTCCATTCAGAAACACAAATGGTGGCTCCCACTACAGAATACTTGACTTTTTAATAGTTAATAATCTAAAGACTGTATTTATTACTTTAAAACATTGTGGCTTTTTATCACCTGTCCATCTTCTGGGCAAATCTCCCACCCCAATAGGGTTAGGAGATAACCAAGTCTTAAACACTAAAAATCAAATGTAGGTTGTAAAAAGCTATTTACATTTTCTTTCTTTAGTTACTAAACCAAAAAATCCATATTGTATGAACACATATGTGTCAGTGTAACACTAACAAACCTGATATATCTTGCACATAACTCTGAACGCGTTACCTACATATCTGTATACAGTGCACATAACATTCGAGGTAGTCTTGATCCTTTTGTAGAAAAAAGTAAACTGCTGCCTGTTTTTAGTCTTGCATTCCCATAAGGAGAAGAGCCAATCAGTATAATACATGAGAGCTCCAGGCTTGTCCAGCCACTGATAAGCACCAAGGCTGGCACACAAATAATGCCATTCATGTTAATGTATTCAGGTTAGGGGGCATTGCTGCTAAGGAGGAGCATTATAGATTTATAACCCTAGACAGAGGCAACACTAGTAACTTTCCTTAGAAATATATTGGTTTCTAACAGGAAAAAATATCACATGCATCTTTTTTTATTGTTGTATTAAGTATTTTGTGGGTAATTAAATAATTAGAATGTAAGTTTGCGAGTTTCAATCTTGTGAGGTGCTTTAGGGAAAGCGCAGTGTATATCTGATTGTAAGCTCAATAACAGGGTCTTCCATTATTTTTCATTGTGGGGTTATTGTTTATACTTGTACCTAACCCCTGTATTGTGCTGCGGAATATGTTGGTCGCGTTATAAATAAAGGATAATAATAATAATAATAATTATTATTATTATTATTATTATAATTAAAATAATAGTGTTTTTTCTTTAATTAATTGTGAAGGCCCAATGTCATAATTCATGACACTGTGAATTCATATTTAACGGTATTTTAAGCTTTATTTATGTATAGCTCATATTCTTTATGAAATCCCTATAGTTGTTACTTTAGGAAGAATTTACAGTGCTTTTTCTTGTTTTTTTGCTGATAACCCTGTCATCTTGAATCAAAACGCTGCCACCTACTGACTGACATTAGTTATGATAACGTCAAATTGAAGACATGACCAGAGGGTAAATTTGTCAATGTCATATACACAGACATACGCATACGCTTCATCCTTATTCTACCTGGAATTAAGTGTTCCCTTGCAGTGAAATTAAGCATAGTCTAGATAATAACTGCTCCTCAATTTTTAATATAGAAAAAAATATGTTTATTTTCCTTTTTAGTTTATGAATTTCACCTTTTTATTGTTTTTGAATATGCTTTGAGAGTTTTTTTTTTTTTTTTGGTATTTACCTTTCCAATCAAACACTATTTTCTAAAAATGTATATTAATTTAAAAAAATTAAATCTAGAAAAACTTAATTAGATTGATCGGACGCACTGGCTGAATGTTGGCTTCAAGCTCTATCTTCTAACTTACTGCATCATAAATAAGGCTATCCTAGAATGGTGCTGTGCCAATGTGAAATTAACTGATTGGTTAGTGCAACTCATGCATAGAATAACAGAATGTTAGTGGGTGGAGTTTGAACCTAATAGCTTGCTTAACTTTAAAATGTTGTTGTTGTTTATTACAATTAAATGACAAAGCTTCAAATATTGGTATATTGATTTATTTGCTTAAAATAAATCCTATTCAGTTCTTTTAAATGTTTGTATGAGTCATGGCATGGTAAACAAAACATATGTGTGGGTCTCTTGTAGGTATGGTCCTTTACCCATATATCTGTGTAAAAGACCATTATTTAATACAATACCAGTACTTAGATTGTAAGTCTGCGAGTTTTCAATCTTGCAATGTGCTTTGGGGAAAGCTCTATGGGCACTTGATTCTAAGCTCAAAGACAGAGCCATGCTATTGTTTATAATGTGTAAATATTGTTTTGCCTTGATCACAAAGTATGTATAGCGCTACGAAATATGTTGGCGCGTTACAAATAAACAATAATAATAATAATGCAGAGCAGCGTCTTCATTTATGTTTGGTATCAAATGCTACATTTGTATCTTACATTTGATTAATATAGTATAGACAGCACTGGATTATATTTTTAGTAAGGCTTGGTCATAACATATGATAGTTGTCTTTTAATGTTGTTGTTCAGCCATGGCATGGCATACAAAGAGCGAATGAGTACATCCCTTTATTGAACATAAATAAATGAGGAAATTAGCATAATATGAGTCCTGAAGCTCACCCACCTTAATGCAAAATATTTTGCTTTATTTTGAAGAAATACCCACGCTTATCTCTATTTGTGTGGTGCCAATGGTGTCATACTATTCAATAAATGTGCTGAAAATGAAAAATAAGAAAAACAAGTAGCATTTGCTAGAGAAATAGTTGGTTAAAACTGCTATTGTACATTTTAATAGTTTTTCCTGTATTAAATAGTACAAAATCCAAGTATTAAACAATTGTGAAATGCTATTTGGAACATTGTAATGATTCATGTTTTCTTTGTTTTTACTTCAGCCAAGAACACTTAAGTGGCATTGATGCAATAATGCTGATGTTTGACCCAGTTCCTATCAAGCAGGAGGCTATGGAGTCTGTCACAATGGTAAGTATATATTATCTGGTTGTTGGATGAATGTATAACTGTGTACAGGCTGTTCCGGTCAGGTTAGTCAGTCTTCCAGTATAAAAAATAAAATGTGTAAATATATTTATTACACACAAACACATACTGTATATGTGGTCGTGTGATATATAAAATAACATTAACACTTTTTAGAAACACTTCTTTTTGGGTGTTCCTTTAAAGGTGCTGGTGTCTCGTTAACTTTGAATGTTAATATAAAATGTCAGCCTATTGTTAGTGTATACATTTTACTACACACTATAGCACAATAAGTATGTTAGCCCTTGACGTTCATCTCACAAATGTAAACATGTGGCAATTTAATGGCCCGTCCACCATTGTTTAATATATCCAAGCAACAAGACCTACAAGGTGTTGACTCTATAACTTGTGTTAAGATAATAAATTATTCAAATCCCTGTTGAAATGGAATATTTATATCCACACCTACTGTGTACATTTCAAATAAAATCTATAGAAAGTAAATGAGTTAATTGAACTTAAAAAATATTATATATACAAGAATAATCCAGTCTATAAACAGTTTATGAACTCCTAGTGACCTTGGTTAAATCACAAGTAGTGGAGCCACAAGATATTAAATTGTTGATACATTTTTCCATTTGTGTATATCCCTTTTAAACGTCAGAAACACACTTAATACTTGTTTGACCCTTTCAGTCTCCAAATTGTTTATTTAGCCTCTACCTATTTTATCTTTACCACACCTTCCTTTGTTTCAAACTTTGATCTGTGTGTCTTCAGGAAGACAGATTTTGAGATCTATTGGAGTCTGTGTGTTGGAAAGTCTTCTTTCTTTGCCAACAACTTTTTTCAGTGTTGGCTCCTATTTGTTTCCAAATTGGGATGATGAGGATTAAGTCCTAAATGAGAAAACATTTCAGCTGAGAGCATAGACCAGCAACGCTTCCAACATGCTGCCTCGACCACTAGTCTCGGAACAGACCGGCGTCTCACAAGCCGGACACAGTTGCCCATTAGGCAGGATGTGAACTCTCAAGCCTTCATTTAGTAATTGTTTTTGCAGGTCATGAAAGGAAAATGTTATTCCCCATAGAGAGATCATTTCATGTTTATGAGAGTTATAAAGTTTCTCTTATTCTTTAGCGTTTCTGTGAAGCTCAGATTTCTCTGCAATAGACATCTTAGTAGACAGTTGCGTTTAAAAGTATGTTTGCTTTGCAATCGCTTGGATTGGCCGTGTAGTTTTCTTCATTAGCTGGTGACTCAGCAGTTCTGAGCCCAAATGCTAAGTTCCATGTAATCAACTGAACACATACAACTGTGTTGCAGATGTGTATATGTGTGTGTGTGTATATATATATATATATATATATATATATATATATATATATATATATATATATATATATATATATATATATATTCTTTCAACAACATCACTACTATATTTTATTGCATGCAAAAGTTTTGGTCAAACAGTAGTAGAGGAAAATAAAATTATTGTATTCCTTAAATGGTACAGATTCATCCCCCAAATCATTTTTTTAAAGAGCTACAGTAATGTTTCATTATATTTGTGATTTCATAGAAACAATCATCCAACACAAAGGAACTGATTACTACAGATCACAAGCGAATGTAAACTCATCCTAAAACTGCCCCATGAGAAGTTAGGTTCAACTGCTTTCTCTTCCTTTGTCAATTATTGCCCCTTAAAGTGACAATGCCATGTTGGGCTGTGAGCCAGTTACAGGTTATATGCGGGGATGTGTTTTTTGTCCATGAAACCCGGCATTGTCTGAGAAGTACAGTAGAATTATCAGCTGGAGACGGAATTGTTCTTTATGGGTAGATTTTGGGAGGGTTTACAACATCTTTCATGTATTTTTGTTGATTTATTCATCTATTCTCATGTGCGATAGCTGACTACTTTTGAAGGTAAAAACATAAATCTTGACAATTTTTTTTTTTTTTTTTTTTTTTTTAAATCTAAGTCTTGGCTTGCTCTTTCTATGCTAATTTATAACCTAGTACACATGACTAAATGTAGGGGAGCTGATCTTACAACATACTAGCAAAAGGGATATATCGTTTTTACCACCACGGAAGAAAATAACTATCATCGCTTTAAAGTACTACTGTCTACGTCTACATGGTCTTTTGAATAACTAAACTTGATAATTGGCACAATGTTTTAAGAAAGTAAAAAAAGCTATACACAGCATTTTCCATTTTTTTTTTTTTTTTTACCAAATTGTTCCTTTCTGCAGGTTTCCATTTTCTTTTGTCAGCTGATTCGCCTGTTACTATCTTGGATAACAGAGCTTTTGATTTGTCTACCTAAAGCACTGGCAGTTGGCAGTCAGCTTACTGCTGTATAGATAGAAACTTCCTGTGCAGTTGAAGCTTTCTCCCACCTCAGGAATTTGATCAGGAGAAACTAAAATGGTAGCTCCCACAGCAGCATAATTAAATGTAAAATGTAATACCTTAGAGGCTGTATTATATTATTTTCCATTCTAAAATATTTGCATATTTCCAAGTGAAGCTCATCAAAATTGTAGGTATGATGTATTTTTTAGCATAGAGGTAAGAACAATATACTACACGCTGTAAACTTGGTTCACTTTTGAGCTAAATCACTGTTTAGTACATGTGATAATTCAGTTACTCTATACTCCCGCAACCTGTGATGTGAGGGAGTGAAGCCAACTGCTTGTCATTTTGCTCCTGTGCAGTAGGAAAATAGTTCCAAGGGAACATTTGATTTATATCCAATGTCACAAGAGCTTATAAAATTAGATCATTTCTATATATCGGCTTTTGGTTCTGCTACTCACAGTTTATACAAAGGACAATAAAGTTGCTATGAAGATTAATATTTGTAAGATAAACAAGAAGAAAAAAAACGAAAAAACAACTTCTAGCACGATTTCCTCAGGGAAGAACAATGTAAGGGAGAAATACTTCGAATACTTTTTCATATAGAACCAGTCTGAACCACTTATTGGAATCTCGTAACATCTATAGTGCATAAAACACACTGCCCTTACAATACGAGGGGTTAAAAAGCATATGGTATCATATTTAACATTTTAACTTATAAACTAAAATCTCCAACTGTATTGTTCTTCACTAGATGGAAATATTTTTGTTGTTTTTGTATATCAATTACGTAATTTGGTTACATAGCTCTACAACTTCCGCAGCATTAAACAAAAGTAAAAATTCACGATTTAAATTTGCATTTATTTTATATACAGTTAAACTCCTGTTATCCGGCACCCATGGGGACTCCCTATTGCCGGATAACTGTAGTTGCTGGCTAATCGTGAGTCCCCGATTTTAAGGGTCTAAGCGACCCATAAACCCCCAAAAACCTCTCAAAATGCCTGTAAAAAGGCATTGGCACCTAAACTGGCCCATTTAGGGCCAACAAAAAAAACTATTAGGAAAAAAGTTAGCATTTTTTTTTTTTTGCAGTCTCAAACTGCTGAATAGTGCCGGCTATGTCGGTTTAGCAGGAGTTTTTTAAATTTGGGGAATTGATGCCAGTCCCGGTTAGTAGGGTGCCGGATAACCAGGATTCTACTGTATTGTGCATTTTTTTTTTTTTTTAAAGATTTGTAGTAATTGCGCAATGTTTAAGATTTTGTTACAAATTCTCTCAATTTATAAGCAAGGCGGCTATTATTATTGTTGTAGGTAGATAGGATGACTGAAAAACCCTTCAGTGTAAACCGAGTAAAGATATAAACAGCAATTAGTGTACATCTACTTGTCTCAAATAGGTTTTCCACTAAAACTTCTAAGTAAACTGTACATAAAGTGGATGGAACCACTTTGGTATACTTTGTCAGAGTTGTCAGAACCAACATGATGAGTCCCATATAAAGCTAGATAGATATCTGAGTGTCTTTCTGTAGCCCAACTCAATGTTATGTTATTAACGCCACCTAAAAGGAGCTCACATAAAAATCGCCTGAAAGGTGGTACATTTTGAGCCTCATTTGTATGCCACTACTAAGAATGGTTAGCATAGTGGGAGCACTGAGAAATTATGTGAGAAAACAGGTCTCCTGTCCTGCTTGAGACATGTAGGGGTATTCAGATTTGTTTTTTGTTCATTATTTATTACTGATAATGTTTCCATATCTGCTATCCTACAGCAACACATAGAATGTCTTTATCTTTGAGATTAGCTAACTCCCTACAAATAGAACCGACTAACTGCCAGACAACATTTCTGCACCAAACAATGCTATACAAACTACTAGCTCATTCTAGTGACTTACTGATGACGAACTGGCTTTTGCACCACATAGTATTTATTTATTTATTTTTTACGTATGGTAGTTTTTGGGTTTATAAACCCTAATCGCTACTCCGGAAGAGATGTGGTGGCCTACCTCCAGTAGCGAAGCTGTAAACCATACTGACTCTAAGACTTTTTTGTTTGTTTTTTAGTGAAGGGCACCGGGGGCACACACAAACAAAAACAGCATTTTTATTTTTATTTATTAGAAGACATTATTCCAAAGCTACTGTAAACTGGCAAATAGCTTGTATCATATGCATCCATTTGTAACGAGCAGTGGCTGCTTGACATAAAGTCTTCTAATATTTTTGGCCAAGCTATACTAGGAAGCATGTAACTCCTAGACACACAATACATTAATGCTTTGATCTTTTCCTCTCTGTTCCAATGAAATCAGGATATAGAGGTGTGTAGACAGAGGCTGGAGACTAACCCGGAAATCATGTGCTTCCCATCTGGTTACTGGTTATACATTATAAGGCAGACATGCTCTCAACACCATAAGCACAGTATAAGAATGAAAGCAAAATGTTGTCTGTCTAGAAGAAACACAGACTCCTTTATTTGGCATAAATCAAGAAGTTTGTTTTTGGTATCGTAGTGGCAGCACACTTCTAATGGCATCATTTTTTTCTTGGAGTTGTATAAGGAAGCTGTGGGTAGTCTCTGATCATCAGCACTTTGGCACTATAATGTAATCACCATATTGTAGCCTGTGTTAGGTCACTTTGTTTGGCACATTAGGTTCTCAACTAATATTTAAACTTATTTAAAATATTACAAAAGAAAAAAGTGGTAGTACAGGTTATTGTGTTGGTCATGGAGGAGTTGGTTGCAGTAGATCATAAATGGTACGGCTTTGGTTATGAAAAGTTTGTTAGCCACTCTTACACAGGGCTCCCTGCAGGTCATTCAGGAGCTAAAATAACTGATAATAGCTCTTAATTCATTTTTGGTTATTCAACCCCACAATTTACTACTTAGAAACATACCATACCATGGTACAATAATGGAACTTATTCTGTTTTATTTAATGCAAACTACCCCAAAAACTTGTCAGTTCTATCTAACAGTAAAAAAAAAATGGAATTTGTTATATATGTATGCATCTATACTTATTTATGGGGACACTGAAGTTCCACATTTTATATTGTGTATCTTAATAAGCATGTATTAAACATTTAGGCAGATTTTCCTATAAAAAATTAGTCATCTGTAGTACATTAAAAAGGCTTAGAGTGAACGATTTGCTCTTCTTCTTGCCCTTTAAAACTACACAATGGCATTTGGCATGTATTGAAAGATTTCCATGCCCTAGAATGTACAACTGGCTAAGCCAGCACTTCTAATAGGCCTAATAATCACGTATCCGCTTCCTTTTAAACTGTATAATCAGTAGGTTAGTAGAAGTGGTGCATGCACATTTAGGTGAGGCTATTTTTTAATATGTGTCTTCATGATTCAGGAGCTCTATATCTCTTTATTCTTCCTCTAAACAAAATCACTTACAACAAACAGCGTATTTCTTTTTGTGGTTAGGTAGCCAAACCTATCGTCCTTATTGCATTAAAGTCTGTCTCTATTTCGTGTTTTTGTTTTTCTCACCCCTCCAGAAAATGTATTCAGCAACAGATGTTGCAGATGCATTTTATCAACTGGTTAGTCATTACAAGGATGTGGGATAACACAGAGGACTGAGGAGATTAGGTAAAAATGGAACTGTTAAGTTGTCAAACTCATGGCTTCAAATTCATATTAGCAGAGTTTATACAATGTAAACATGATGTTCCAAGGGGAATAATAGCTCAAAATATCTTTCTGAGTTGGTGATCAGCAGAATTATTGTCTGATGGGCTCAGATTCTGGGGAAACGTAAAATGTTCTCACTCAGTGAAGCTTTTTTTCAATATATACAGTAGCTAGAGCTTGTTTACCAGTACATATCAATATTCTTCCCAGATTGTACAAAAGTAAAAAACAAGTTTCTAATTTTATTGAGAGAGTTTAGTTGAACACAAAGAATGTACTCAAAGAATGTTGCACTATAAGTGAAATATAAAATCTTACCCAAATAACCACTGGAAAATATAGAAAAACAAAGGCTGAATGCTTTAAGAGATTTTGCAATACTTCAAAAGTTCGAAAAATGGTTAAAAAAATTGGTAGGTAATGGCAACTTTCATGTGATGGCAAAATAGGTCTGTACACTTCTTTTTCTGTTATGTAGCTACTCTCTTCCTAGAGATTCAAGAGAACTAGCAGCAGTTTTTGATTGGATGAGCATAATCTGAATAGTTTTGAAAATGTCCAGACAAATTGAATCAATTTGGACAGATATTATTTTTCTACATTCTGTGACCACTCATAGTCTATTTGTTAACATTCATTTTATTACAATACTGAAAAATCTCTTTTTTCAAATTTTTACAAATATTTGTTCTCTTTATTTTCATATTTAGTGTGCTGGATAGGCAATATGTAAAAAGTCTTACATTTTGGAATACTGCTGTGCTAACAACTAGTCTTATGTTTCTCTAATTAAGCCATGGAAGACCTTTGGGCATTAGAAATTCTCACACAGGATCTGATAACCCTCTTGATAAACCTTTTGAGCAACATTAGGAAACTTGACATTGAGGAAAACATGGGGTAATTTTCCTATGGAACCAAACTGAAAAATAAAATGGAACCCAAGTATTTCATGTAGCACATTTTGGGGACTTGGTAGTGTTCGTTTGAGCCCTTGACAAATTAGTGGAGACAGTGACCCTTTAAACCTATTCCATGGTCCTAATAAAATATTGCCGCTTCATCATGTCTAGCACCCAAATAGCACTTTTTTATTACAGTATAATCTAAATAATCTTTACAGTTCCCTTGCATATTCCTTGTAGTGTGTGTTTTTACTCAAAACTCTTTGCCAAGACCAACTGAAGTGTGGGGTCAATACTATTTTCTAAACACTTATTCCTGTGCCTTCTGCAAGACCTATTCCAAGTTTATTTGGAATGAAAACCCTTCGAATCAGCTAAATTTTATAGCTCTTTTAAGCAAACTATGCAAGTTTTAAATTGTGAAGTCACCATACTAGCCTCTTGCCAACGTTTAAAAACCTTGCAAATGGCATCATAAAGAAACATTAGAAAGTAAGACACTGACATCACTGATATTCCAGTAACTAAAGATTAAGGTTTTTTTTTTTTAAATTGCAATTTCCCCATAAGATGAAACTTTTAATAATATAATGATTATTTCCATGGTGATATATTCAGTTTGATGTAGTAATTGCTTTATTACTGGATGAAATCTAGTCATATAAAAACACGTGCCAAGAGCCACACCATAGATTTTGGCAGGCCCATAGCTTTACAGAACATATTCTTCTGTTTTTCTCAATAGACGTGCTTTGCTTGGCTAAGCCGGGAACACTTGCTTTGTCTGCCATCTGTTTCCCTTACCATTGCTTCACTACTGCAAAAAATACTCTGATCCTTAGAATAGTCAGAAATGGTCTACAAGAGAATAAGGGACATAGAAAGCATACTCGTGAAAGATCTTAAACACCACTTTAAAGTATATGGAAATGTATATTTCTCCTGTCTAGTAACAGGAGCAATAGTAAGCATATTGACAGTGTGGTCTCCTTCACACCCTGATAACTCTTCAGCCACGATTTCATGGTTGGAATTTCAGCCAATCACAGGAGACATCTTCCAATGGCATTCTACACGTATGCAGAATACAATATGCAGGGAGAGGACACAGCGCAGTAGCGTAACTTTCTAATGAGATTAGGGAATTTTATGTTTTAAGCTGTAGATCTGTTTTGCACACATACTAAAATGTGTCCCAATATTTTGTTAGGAGGTACAGTAGTTTCATATTTTCTAGTTTTGTCTTAGAAATTAAATATTTGGTATTCTTTCGTATAAATTATTTTTAGATTAAAAGAAAATCATTAAAATACACAGAAATGGATCTCGGAAAAAGTGTTTGATCAGCTTCAGCCTGAACATTATAAAACTGTTGATATTTTCTATTGTGTTTTCTTCACTATTGTATACTAATGTATATACAATACTAATGTAGATAGTAGGCGATTTTAAATCTAATATGTAGGTTCTTTTGCATAAATAGTGTATACACTTTTTTTTTGTATTGCTTGTTGGACTATCTGAATAAAGTTTGGGGACCTCTGGCTTAGATTATTTAAGTTTGAGAGGAGGAGTCAGATAGTGTTGGGTTTCTCCGATTTTTACAATGTGACGTGACTTAAGAAAATAAAACCATGATGTTTTCCAAAAAGGAATATTTTTAAATGTTGGGTGTTTTTTGTGTGAAAAACAAATGATTGATAGTTCTAAAGGATGCCAATAAATCACAACTTGGTGAATGTACATGTGCTTCGTAACACTCCATATGTAACCATTCAGGAAAAGAAGAGAATACAGTTCCATCCTGCTTCACTTTAATGGAACATTGACTACAGTATAAACCGTTCATGTTTCATACAGGAAAAATATTTATAATATTTAAAAGATGCATGAAAATTTGCTCTTTTAATGCTATTTTTTATTCATTTCCTTTTACTGCCAGAATGTATTCTTGTCCTCTATAAGCCAGTAGCATGTGATAATGATGACACGAAAGTCAAACACACCCTACTTGGAGCGACTAAGCTTCATTACTGGAATAAATGTCCCCTCCCAAACCACAGGTCAAGAGAACACATTGGAAAGGGATTGTGGATTCTTGGCAGCAAATACAGGAGGGCTTGGGCTGTGAAGGAAAATCAGGGCAGTTGTGTAAATTTATGGCTCACATTGATCACAATTAAGCTTTAAAAAGGTCTCTTCACAGCTACCACTTGGCTAGTGAAAGATACAAAACCACAACTCTGTCAGGATGGAAAAGATTTGCTCACTAGAAATATTACTATGAAAAAAAGACCACACATTATATATTTGGAGACGATCTCTGTACAAAATCACTGTAGTGTAGTCAAATGTTGGCAGCCATGGCTCCTAAAATGGGCATTCAATTAAAAGTTTTTAGAATAAAAAATATGAAGGAAAGATTTCTTAAAACTGAGTATGATTCCTTTAAAAATAGCCTTATGGAATATGATTTAAATTGTATGTACATTGAATATAATTCAAACTGTATGTTAAAATATTATTAAATCCTGATTACAATTTAAAAAAAATATTGAAACAAAAAAATAGCCTAATAATTCTTAAAGTCTTAATCATGTATTTGAGCAGAGAATAGATTTTAACAAAGAGTCTGATAAAGAAGGTGCACACTTGGAAGGTACTTATTTATTAAGCCATTATTAAATTTGGACTATACCAAAGTTCACTCAATTTTAAATATTAATTTAAATACATTTTGTCTGGCTCTTTAATTGTGTATAGTTTTGTTCACCACTATGCATATGTTTATATTTTAATCTGTAATGTCTAGGGAGCTTTGTTAATATTTTACATAATGCATTGTGCTTAACATATATACATATCTGTTTTTTATTTAATACGGAACAGTTTTACATGTACTTTACTGTTTTGAATCTTACGCATTGTGGTCTTTTTACAAGTTTATTTCTCTTTCTTATGTAGTCATATCAACACAGCTACATGGAGCCATTGAAGACAAATAAGTTCAGCGTCATTTATTCTACACCAAACATGCTGCATAATAAACTGTACCAGACTCCAGAAGTATTGTCTGGATTTCAAATGGAACCAGTAGATCTTACTATAAACAAAAGAAGCTCACCTCACTCCAGTGGCAGCTCTCCATCTCCTATAAAATACCAGTCTCCAAAGGAAAGAGTGTCTCCAGTGATATACATGCAGAGTCCGCCCATGAAAAAGATGGCACCATCACCACCTAATGTACCACCCTTTTCTATGCCATTGGCAATCAACCCCATGATCTCTTTTCCAAGACATGGACTTAGGAACCCTGGACTTATGCCTCTATTACAGCCTCTTGTTGTACAACCTGTACCCTTCATGTATTCACATCTACCACAACCAATCATGGTGTCTACTGTTCTAGCTGAAGAATTAGAGAATTCAAATAATAATCACAGTAAGTATATAGCTTTTCATGAAATAAACCTTACTGCATTGCTTTTTTACCAAGATTATGGTTCTCCAAATATCAATAAAGGGTACCTCGCAAATGACAAGGAATTATATATATTATATATATATATATATATATGTGTGTGTGTGTATATGTATAAAATATGCAGAATACTAAATATGGGGTTTCTAAAGAAGAGTAATAAAAAATAAATCTTAAACTTTCTTAGGTCATATACTAAAAACCATAGAGCAAAATTGGACCAAAACCTTTTGGAGTTTTGCTTAATAACCAATACACAATGCAATTACATTTTTGGATATAGACACAATTGGCATCCCAATTGCTCTGTGGACTATCTGAATGCAGTTTGTTGACCACAGTTTGGTAACCTTTTGCTTTGTTTATTTATGTTTGAGAGCGATGCAAATGAGTGGTTTCTCAAATTTTCACAGTGTATATATATTTTTGAGTTCCTTAAGAAAATATAGTTTGAAAACAGTTTTAAATAATTTTGCTACAAGGGACTTGACAAGGTCTTCATTAAAGATGTAAAATCTAGAGTACATATAACTTATAGATCCAATATGAACATTGCCTTAGATAATTATTAAGCCTGTGTGACCTATGTACCTTGCATAATCATTGCACAAACATATATACAAATGAGTTACTCCTAGTTTTTCTGAATTTTTCTGTCACAGTCACTTGAAAGGAAAGTTGTTTTACTCTAACCTAGACCATACAAAACTGAGTTGCTTTAAATCCATCTCTAACTCCATCTAACTGTTAATTCTGAATATATAATATGGTTGTTGGCTAGTTTATTCAAATATGTTGTACTTCTGAAGTAGGCACTTTTGAGATTCCAAAGTTTCCCATGCTAAAATATACAAGTTGTTATTTTTTAACTGAAGTTGCCATCAACACCTAGGAGGTGATGACTCATAACAGAAAACCAACTTTGATACAGAAGATTAGAGAATCCAAAACGTGCCAGGTCATAGTGAAAGGGAGAAATCTGAAATTAAAACCGAATTGAGTAAGCATTTTTGTGAAAAGTGAGAACTTCCTTTTTCCAACAACCTATATTCGTGAGAAAAACTTGACTACCTAAAAGTGAAAACCCAGGTAGCTGGTACAAAAAATACATACATTTTGTGACTTACATTGTTAATAAAAATTATCATAATAGGTAAAAGTCTGGATTCTTACAATTTAACATTAATGTTAATTTTATTAACTGCTTTGGGTAGCCATTTAAAATCTGTTTATGACTCCTGGAATGAGTTACAAGCTGGTATGTGATTCTAGCCATGATAAACTTTGCTCAAAAGAGATCTTTGGTACCAGTTCTGTTTATAATAAAGTGTATTTGTTTTTTACATGAAAATCTGCATGGGATTCACATGAGTTATAGGGTAATGTCCATTAGGCCCTCTATTTTGCATAGGGTTTTTTGTGGCACCTGACTGATGAAAGTAGTTTTACTAACTTGTTGCTTTTCTGGTGTAGAATATAATTACAGGGCTCCCCTATGCTTCCTTGGCCGATATTATTCTATATGATAGGGTTCAGGTATTTGTCCTCTACAGCAGTGACATTAATGAGCTGAAAGTGTACCCTGCTGGATGTCATCCCATATCCACACTTCAAACCTTTTGTTCAGCCTCCGATGTTCTCATTATACATTTGTCCTCTAAACCCTCTTCACTGTTGAATTATTATACAGCTAAAGTCCTCTCATTTACTAACTAACCTTTGCTCAGAGAAAGATACAATAGCAACCAAAGGTGGTATCCTGTATTTAGACAGTGCCAGTTGTTGGGCGTACCAGAAATTGCTGCTTTACTGAAATACAAATGGAATTGACTACCATTGGTGGTATCCTATGCTTCATACTGCGAATAAAGCCTGTGTTTAGTAGTAACACAATTGTACACTATTAATGAAGATGTTTTCTTTTCCAGTGACTCTACCTGACTCTTATGAAAAATCACCTCTAATGAAAACAATAAAAATTGAACCAGGGTTGGATCAGCAAAGGACTGAAATGTACTCAGAACAATTGTCGCCGGGTATGAGCACACCTCCATCGGGGATGTTCCATGAGTAAGTATTGTGTGCTTGAATACATATATCTGTGCCAGATAGCTGGACCATCATAGAGCTTGGAAACAGGCAGGCCTATGATGTCTTTGGCCCCACTCTGTGATATAATCGGCTCCGCCCCTGCTGCTCAAACAGAGGCATTAAAGATAAAACATCCTTCTAGCTCTCCCATTGACCCGCCCAGTGACATCACAGGGGTGGGCCCAATGACCTACCCCTTTACTGAGCATTCTAGTCCAGTCCCCAGGCTGAGCAATATATTCCTAAAGACAATTATTTAATACATATATATAAATATACATATGTACAAATACATTTATTTGCCAAAGTGTACTCAGTGGATTTTTGGAATGCAGTGATTGGCGCGTCCTACCTGTGGTGTGGCAATATGTTGTGAATGCGAGGAGCCAATTTTAAAAAATCGTGTGGGTGTAACGCACAGTCTGAACACTACTTTTAGGAATTGACGTCAGTCACCGAGAGGGACCGCACCCTCCCGTTGGCACCGAACAACAGGAAATTCTTAATTGCTCTGTAAAGGAGTGACTGAAACAATAACAACTGCACATTTTCTCCCTATGAATAAAGGCAGAGCAGCTACGTAAAGGATAGAAAAAAGCTGTTTTAAATTATTTTCCCCCAAGGAAGTAGAACGTGTAAACAAAAGCACAGAGCTTAACTGAAAAGCAGCAAGGTTTTGCAATCCAGCAAATGCTTATGAGGGAAAGAAGTGAATGACCTTAGTAATTATTAAGAAAAATAAACTCCCCCAAGTTTACAGATATCTTTTTTTTTTTTTTCTTGAACTCTAAAGAATGTTGATTTTTTTTTTATCTGACGTTTTATTTTCCAAAAAACAATAAACATTCCAGTGAAATAAAATAAGTTGGGTAGAATTAGCTGAGGATACATGCACATTTTCTCACTACAGCTTCTCTTACATTTTATTTGCCAATATGAAAAAATGGCTTGGGAACAATAGTAAAAGGAAGACTTCTGGTTTGTCACCAAACTGAGACTAAGCAGCCAATTTGTTTCTTACAGATCATACATTGTTTCAGGATATTTCAGCAATAAATATCTTTTGAAACAGGAATATTTTTTTTTCTTATGGAAAAATATATGATTTACACATCTATCTATCTATCTATCTATTTATCAAGAGAAACAAGATATACAACAACTGGGTAGGAGAATGGTACCGTAAACTTACGGAATCAAAAATTATTTTTAGAAGTAAATCCTATTCTGTTTATTTCTCTACACATGCAAGAACTAAGTAAATAACTAACATCATATTTGTAAATGCGAGCACACGCACACACATTTTTTTTTCTCCTTGTATATTATGTCATAGTCCTGTATGAGTAATATGTCGGTATAAAATTGCATGTTTCCCTGATAATAAATTTTTCTGTTCTCCACATATAGAAACCATCCATCAGTCATTGTGCACCCTGGGAAGAGGCCCATGCCAGTAGAATCACCTGAAACTCAAAGGAAAAGACGAATACACAGATGCGATTATGATGGCTGCAATAAAGTTTACACCAAAAGTTCACACTTAAAGGCACATCGGCGAACACATACAGGTATGGAAATTAAAGAAATTATGCCCGGTAACTGGGGCAGCCATTAAAGGTGTTTTAGATCCATACCATGGCAGTGCATACTGAAAATATACGTAAATACTATACTATGAATCCTCCCCAAAACAAATACCTGTCAGACCAACAGGAAGCTGGTTTCATTTTCCGGAGCATTAACAAGTGGCTTTACATTATAGTAACAATATACCCCTATAGCAAATCATTTGTAAAATGTTTAATTTAATTTTGCTGATCATGTATGCTAATGTGTGGCTCAGAGTACTAACGAACAGCCTTATTAAATTGCGATTCGGCCAGTTAAATAGGGCTCTATTTAAGCACGTAGCATATTTTTTTATATAAGTTTTTAGTTGGTGAAGACCTTGCTTTGGGATCACTAAATAAAAACTTCTGTAACAAAAATATGCTATGTGCTTAAATAGAGCCCTATTCAATTGGCCGAATCACAATTTAATAAGGATGGGAGAGGGGTCTGCCTGCAAAATAACATTGCAAGTCTTTATTTGGCCACTAGAGAAAGACAGACAAGCAGACTGTAATCCTAATTAGCACATCAAAGCAGGCAATTAATATTCATGAGCAGCTCATTCAGGTAAAAATGTAGCATGAACATCGAATTTCCCGATGATTGATCCACTTTAGAAGAAAACAGAAACACATTTAGCCAGTTTTTAACAGTCTTTAAGTATAGCCTAAATCAACAGCTTGATTTTGGTGCTACCAGGTCCCTTTGAATATTACAAAAGTTTTTTTTTTTTTATTTGCACGGAAATGAGTATTGTAAGGGTTAAAGTCTAACTGCTTTAAAAAAAAAAAAAGTTGGCATCACCTCCTAACCTTTTTAGAATGACCTTTAGCCACTAGAGGAAGTAGCTGATTTTCCATAGAGCTCATCAACTCCCTTGGTGCAGTACTGTGCCACACAGTAAATAGAATTAGGAGGTCCTGATTGTGTTCCAAATGCAGGTCGTGGAGAACATTTTTAACACTGGCAGTACTCATTATTCACAAAAATATTTAAATGCATAATAGCATATCCTTTACTTTGCTTGGCATTCCTTTGCCCCAGTCTCCTTATTTCTCGCTCTTGCCCGCTGTCGCCCTCTCTTGCCCTTTTTCGCACGCTCTCTGCCTTTTTCGCGCGCTCTCACCCTTTCGCGTGCTCTCTCGCACGCGCTCGCACTCTCTCTCGCGCTCTCGCTCGCACTCTCTCTCGCACGCGCTCTCGCTCGCACTCTCTCTCGCTCGCGCTCTCGCACGCGCTCTCTCTCGCATGAGCTCTCGCTCGCACTCGCTTGCTCGCTCTCTCTCGCACGCGCTCTCGCACGCGCACGCGCTCTCGCTCTCTCGCACGCGCTCTCGCTCTCTCGCACGCACTCTCGCTCGCACGCGCTCGCACTCTCTTTCGCACGCGCTCGCTCTCGCACTCTCTCTCGCACGCGCTCTTGCTCGCATTCTCGCTCGCACTCTGTCTCGCTCGCGCTCTCGCACGCGCTTTCTCTCGCATGAGCTCTCGCTCGCACTCGCTTGCTCTCTCTCTCTCGTTCTCTCGCACGCGCTCTCGCTCGCACTCTCTCGCACGCGCTCTCGCTCGCACTCTCTCGCACGCGCTCTCTCTCGCACTCTCTCGCACGCGCTCTCTCTCGCACTCTCTCGCACGCGCCTTTCGCTCGCACTCTCGCACGCGCTCTCGCTCGGTTGCTCGCTCTCTCTCGCACTCGCTCTATCGCACGCGCTGTAGAATGACCTTTAGCCACTAGAGGAAGTAGCTGATTTTCCATAGAGCTCATCAACTCCCTTGGTGCAGTACTGTGCCACACAGTAAATAGAATTAGGAGGTCCTGATTGTGTTCCAAATGCAGGTTGTGGAGAACATTTTTAACACTGGCAGTGCTCATTATTCACAAAAATATTTAAATGCATAATAGCATATCCTTTACTTTGCTTGGCATTCCTTTGCCCCAGTCTCCTTATCTCTCGCTCTCGCCCTCTCTTGCCCGCTGTCGCCCTCTCTTGCCCTCTTTCGCGCGCTCTCGGCCTCTTTCGCGCGCTCTCGGCCTCTTTCGCGCGCTCTCGGCCTCTTTCGCGCGCTCTCGGCCTCTTTCGCGCGCTCTCTGCCTTTTTCGCGCGCTCTCGCCCTTTCACGCGCTCTCTCTCGCACCCGCTCGCGCTCGCTCTCGCACTCTCTCTCGCACGCGCTCTTTCTCGCATGAGCTCTCGCTCGCATTCGCTTGCTCTCTCTCGTTCTCTCTCGCACGCGCTCTCTCGCACGCGCTCTCGTTCGCACTCTCTCGCACGCGCTCTCGCTCGCACTCTCTCGCACGCGCTCGCACTCTCTCGCACGCGCTCGCACTCTCTCGCACGCGCTCGCACTCTCTCGCATGCGCTCGCACTCTCTTTCGCACGCACTCTCTCTCGCACGCGCTCTCGCTCGCATTCTCTCTCGCACGCTCGCTCGCACTCTCTCGCACGCGCTCTCGCTCGCACTCTCTCGCATGCGCCTTTCTCTCGCACGAGCTCTCGCTCGCTTGCTCGCTCTCTCTCGCACTTGCTCTCTCGCACGCGCTCTCACACGCGGTCTCGCTCACTCTCTCTCGCACGCGCTCTCTCTCTCGCTAACATAGAACACCCTGATCAACCTTCCACCTCTTTCCTGCTGTGTTTCTTCACCCAGACCATTATACAATTCTAATCTCCTATGTACATGGCCCTCCATTCTTTTTCCCTGTGACCACATTGTAATTTGCTTTGTACTTAATCCCTATATGGTGCTACGGAATATGTTGGCATTTAACAAATAAAGTCTAATAATTCAATTACCTTTTTAAGCTTGTCTAATATTACCTATTAGTTTATCAAAATATTTTCGGCCTATTGTAAATAATGGTATTATTCGCATAGTGTACAATTTTATTCACAAGCGTAATTAAGCCTGCTCCGCAATATTTTATTTGCAGCTGTTTTCTCATATTTCAATGTTCACCTGGAAATCTATTTTCTGCTTGTTATTCAAAATTGCCGGAGACTCTTACTTGTACCCAAATGACTGTTCTGTGCACTCATGTGATCTTCCTGTTCATTTCTACAGGGGAAAAGCCTTATCAGTGTACGTGGGAAGGATGCACGTGGAAGTTCGCCCGCTCTGATGAACTGACTCGGCATTTCCGTAAACACACTGGAATCAAACCATTTCAGTGTCCAGACTGTGACCGCAGCTTCTCTCGCTCGGACCATCTTGCTCTTCACAGAAAGAGACACATGCTCGTCTAAACGGTTTTCTTGCCTTTTTTTATACTTCTTTTGGGTTCAGCTGGTCTGAATCTCAAGTATAAAATTCCATATGGTCAGTAAATGATGTTCTGTAAACCTCATTGTACTTACCACGGGTCAGACCTAAGAATGTGAACATTTTCTTACAGAGGCCAAGCAGTACCTTCCTGCTCATAGCACACCTCAGGAAATATAGACATGGACAATGTACTGCATCATGTGTACTTGCAAGCCATATATGTATATTAAATAACTTATAAATGTATTTAATTATCAACACAATGCCTAGTTTGCTTTATCTTGCCACAACATTCCTCACATTTGTTAGTGTGTAGTACGTTTTTACTCTTTTTATGTCCACAGTTAAAAAATACATTTCTTAAGCAGTCATATAATGGTGTATGAATCCTTATTTTATAATTTATAGAACGGTGACAACACAAGAAGAGCACTTTTTAATACAAAAAGACCGTTCCGTATTCTGAGAATATCAGACTGTTGACTACTTTGAGTCCATTTGTATCTCATTAGATACATGTGATTTGCTGAAAGCAGAGCTTCCGGTGAAGCAGTCATTGGATATGGTATTAACCTGATGTGCCTTAATCAAGAATGCAACTGTGTAATAAAAGGAAATGTTATGTTTTATTCAGAACATTCTATGTATTCACTGTATGTATCAACAGAATATAAGTAAAATATACAATTTGTATATGTCATTGGAATAATGTATTTTACATTTACTGTAAATTTCCAAATAATTTGTTGAAACAGGGCTACGTTTCAAAGTGTCCTAGCTATTAAAACAGGCAAAAACAAAATCATTTGATAAACCAAAATTTTACCTTTTTAGTGAACTTCAATGTTTTCGATGGGCTGTTTGTATTGTGTATAAAGCAGATATTACTCTGTGTCTACACACCTTGGACACAGAGTAATGTATCTATACCTACACTATATATAATATAGTATGTATAGATCTATAATTCTCATCAAATGTGCTGTAAAGTTTTGAACTATATCAAAAAACACCTAATGGTATAGGCAAGTGAGCTGGGTTATCAATGCATCTGATTAGAGGAGAATTAATAGTGTATGGAAAAAAATGTTTGCATGAAAAAATATCAAAATAAACATTTAAACAGTTACCCTAAAGTTTGCTGAATTTCTTGCATTTGCAAACTGTTTTCTATCAATGTTGACACGCCCCCCAAAAAATCTGGAAAAATTAGCATACATGAAACATTGTATCTTTTTGGTCTGGGAACTGAGCTGTAGCTTTCCTTTAGATTTCTGTATTACCCAGAATAAGGTCTGTGTCCCTTCATTCACTGATTGTTTTATCTACATCCCAGGTGATACTTCCCCCAGCCTCAGTGATTTACCCCATCACCTCCTACAGCCCCAGTGAATTGCCCCATAGTGCATGCAAATAAATGTAATCATACACTGCTAATTCCCCTCTATCAGATGCATTCATAACCCAGCTCACTTGCATATACCTTTAAAACAGAATTTGATCTTGTTTGTTCGCTGGCTTTGCTACAATTTCAAGATATCCTTGTATAAAATCTTTACCTTTTATAATTTACTTTTAACCTTTAATATATTCAATACATAAACCACTTATCCAAAGAGATCACCTACTCATAAGCCTAAGAATGTGGCCACAACAAGCCTTATTCTAGTATTCCTTGTTCTCCAAGATCTGCTTCTATTCGGTACATTTAAAGACTTGTAAGAATGTTTGTTTCTATATCTAAATCAACACACATCAACAAAGATTTGTGTATGTATATATGTATATGTGTGTGTATATATGTGTGTGTGTGTGCGTATATGTGTGTGTATATATATATATATATATATATATATATATATAAAAACTTAAAAAATATATATTTTACAACTTCAATAAAATGCACGGAGGAAGCATATTTTAGAGAGAAAATCCTGATAAGATCATATTTTCTAATATTAAATTAAGAAATACATAGATACAACATGAGGAAATACTATGTTACAGAATGGAAGGTGACTACGGGTTACAAGAGCACAACAGAAGTGGCAATTGTTTATTCCGTAATGTAACTGAAGTATACATAGGATATCTTGAATATAAATAAAGTAAATTCATGAAAAACATACTAGATAAAGCAAGTGTTTGTATCTTTCATCAAATTCTGTTTTAATTACACAGATTTTACATGGTATCTTCATAATTTGAAATCTTTTTTTTATTGGGTTTGGAGTTTTTAGATTATCGCAATTTTATACACAGACCCAAAGTCTTTGATTTGTTAGAGCCAGGGTACTTTGAACAAACTACTATATTCTTGAAGGCACTTCCCATAAGACAATTGAATGAAATATTTTGTCTGAAATTTAGGGTAAATATTTTACTGTTTTGCTTTTAAACAAAAATAAATAAAAGTGTGATATTAAGCAAATCATTGGCAAACTGGTACACAATGATAACATATCAACATATTGTTTTTTTTATACTCCTATCAGTACAAATATGTATTTATCTCTAAGTATAACATTGTTTTCTCAATTGGTGATCAGAGAACTTTTAATATTAAAATGTATTTTAACACATTTTGGTGCATATTTATTTTATTTCTAAACTTTGTACAATTTTTCCAGTCTAAAATGAAATTTGTTTTCTGTGAATGACTGTTCATGTGATGTGTATGTGTAGAATTCCTAATGCTTGAGGATCAAATCAATATGTAAGCACATTTTTATCTTTTGGATGTCCCCACTTGGCTTGTCAAACATTGACCGTACTCCTGAACTTTTTATTTAAAAGAGAATAGTTTTTCATTGCAAAAGGTAGGTTTGTATGGAAAATGTAATAAATTAAGAAAAAAACTCTGAATAGACACAGCAGCTTGAGAGGAAGTGTAAACAAGCACATGTGGAAAGCCTGCCATTGTGTGTGGGAGGGGGTATCAAGATTCACATTCAACAGGATGGAGATAGAAGATGAAGTTTTTATAGTGCAAAAGATTCACAATCATTGTGACGTTTCAGGGCACAGGAGAAGAAAACAATCCTGTGTCACATTAATGTTTTTGTAAACTATATGTTATATTTTATTGTTTGAGCGTCAGCTGATTCAGTTGCACTAGGAGCACACAATGGATAGAAAAGGCAGATAAAACAAGACGGCTCATCTGTAAATACATAGTTTCATGAGGAGAAGAGTCTTACAATCTACAGTGCTTTGCAAAATTATTCACCCCCCTTGGCATTTTTCGTGTTTTGTTGCCTCACAACCTGGAATTTACATGGATTGTTTGAGGATTTGCATCATTTAATTTACAGAACATGCCCACAACTTAGAAGATATATATATATATATATATATATATATATATATATATATATATATATATATATATTAATTTTATTGTAAAGCCAACAACAAATAGGACAAAATAACAGAAAAAGTTAATGTGCATAACTATTCCCCCCCCCCCCCCACCTTTTGCTGCAATCACAGCTCCAAGTCGCTTTGGATAATTCTCTATGAGCTTGCCACATCTTACCACTGGGATATTTGCACATTCCTCCTTGCAAAACTGCTTCAGCTCCTTCAAGTTGGATGGTTTGCGCTTATGAACAGCAATCTTTAAGTCTGACCACAGATTTTCTATTGGATTGAGGTCTGGGCTTTGACTAGGCCATTCCAACACATGTTTCCCCTTAAACCACTCAAGTGTTGCTTTAGCAGTGTGTTTGGGGTCATTGTCCGGCTGGAAGGTGAACCTCCGTCCTAGCCTCAAATCAAATATCCCTGTATTTAGCACCATCCATCTTTCCCTCAACTCTGACCAGTTTCCCAGTCCTGGCTGCTGAAAAACATCCCCACAGCATGATGCTGCCACCACCATGTTTCACTGTGGGGATGGTGTTCTTTGGGTGATGTGTTCGGTTTGCGCTAGACATAGCGTTTTCTTTGATGGACGAAAAGTTACATTTTAGTCTCATCAGACCAGAGCACCTTCCTCCATACATTTTGGGAGTCTCCCACATGCCTTTTCGCAAACTCAAAATGTGCCATTTTCTTTTTTGCTTAAAGTAATGGCTTTCTTCTGGCCACTCTGCCATATAGCCCAACTCTATGGAGCGTACGGCTTATTGTCGTCCTATGTACAGATACTCCAGTCCTTGCTGTGGAACTCTGCAGCTCCTCCAGGGTTACCTTAGGTCTCTGTGCTGCCTCTCTGATTAATGCCCGCCTGGCCCATTCCATGAGTTTTGGTGGGCGACCCTCTCTTGGCAGGTTTGCTCTTGTGCCATGATCTTTCCATTTGGTTATGATAGATTTGATGGTGCTCCTGGGGATCATCAAAGATTTGGATATATTTTTAGGGAGTTTCTTGGTCTTCATGGCAGTGTTAGGTTAGTGGTGCCTCTTGCTTAGGTGTTGAAGCCTTTGGGGCCTTTCAAAAAAGGTGTGTATATGTAATGACAGATCATGTGACACTTAGATTGCACACAGGTGGACATCATTTCACTAATTATGTGACTTCTGAAGGTAATTGGTTGCACAGAGCTTTTTATGGGCAGTATATATTTTTCTCATTTCACTTCACCAACTTAGACTATTGTGTTCTGATCCATCACATAGAATTCAGATTAACAACACATTGAACTTAAGGCTGTAATGTAACAAAATAGTTGAAAAGTCAAGGGAGGTGAATACTTTTGCAAGGCACTGTAAGCAAGGGATAGATACCTGAGGTTAGAGCACTTCTGGATGCATACCAGACCAGGTAACCTACAGCCTTATTAATTCAGCCAATTGAATAGGGCTCTATATAAGCACAGAGCATATTTTTTTTACAGAAGTTTTTATTTAGTGAACTTCTTTCCAAAAGCAAGGTCTTCACTAACTAAAATCTTCTGTAAAAAAATATGCTCTGTGCTTATATAGAGCCCTATTCAATTGGCCGAATCGCAATTTAATAAGGCTGCTAGTATCAAGTCATGGATGATCTACTTAAGAAGGTAGTTCTTAAGCTTTTCTGAACATGTGAGTGTTCAAAGAACATTTTAATATTTGAAGGCAAGAGGAGCGAGGTAGAACATTCCAAAGAGTGGGCTTTGATCTTGAGAAGTCCTGCAGGTGTGCATGTGAGAGGGTAATTGTGAACGATGAGAGGAGCAAATCTTGAAAAAAGCAGAGAGGGTGGTTTTGGAGACAAGAGTCAAGATGTAGAGTGGTGTGTTGTTGTTGGGGGCTTTGAAAGAGACAATGTGGAGCCAGGGTAGAGACTGACCGCAGATGAGCACTTGGTGAGTGGATGAGTCTGGTTGAAGCATTCAGGATGGACTGGAGTTTGGGTGCACTATAGGCTACTTTTTTTGCATACAAAAACCATATTCTTAAAATATATTTTAAATAGATGATAAAATATTTTGGCAGCATTGTGGTGGTAGATCATTAAGAAACTTTTGTCAACCATTAGTCTAGCCAGTGTGCTTCATGATGGTGCTATAATTAATTTTTCTAGTTTTGACCGTGTCAAAGCTGTGATGCTGACCTGCTTATACAAGTGAGTGGAGACCATGACTACAGAAGCTGTGTGCTGCTGCAACTGAAATATGGCAATCTTTGCCTACAACCATTTTCAAGTCTAATAGAACAACAAAGGCCTGTCTTGTTCAGAAAGCTGTGCAAGCAAAGTCATCCACATGAATTAATTATTTTTTATTAAAGGCTTCTATATGTACTAAAAATTTTGCACATAATCAAGTTTAGTACTTCAAAAGAGCCTATTGTAAATACGGGATTCAGTGGCCATTTATCTTGTGTGCCAAAATGTATACTACTGGTATGATATATACAGTTGTGCTCAAAAGTTTGCATACCGTGGCAGAAATTGTGAAATTTTGGCATTTATTTTGAAAATATGACTGATCATAAAAAATATTATTTTGTGGAAGGATAGTGATCATATACATTTTATAATTTTTATTATAACTTATTTGTTTGGCTCCTTTTTAAATCATAATGATAACATAAATTGCCCAAATGGCCCTAATCAAAAGTTTACATACCCTTAAATGTTTGACCTTGTTACAGACACACAAGGTGATACACAGAGGTTCAAATGGCAATTAAAGGTTCATTTCCCACACCTGTGGCTTTTTAAATTGCAATTGGTGTCTGTGTATAAATAGTCAATGAGTTTGTTAGCTCTCTCGTGGATGCAACGAGTAGGCTAGATACTGAGCCATGGGGAGCCAAAAGACCTGGGTAACACGGTAATGGAACTTCATAAAGATGGAAAAGGATATAAAAAGATATCCAAAGCCTTGAACATGACAGTCAGTATTGTTCAATCATTTAAGAAGTGGAACATTTTGGGATCTCTTGATTCCAAGCCAAGGTTAGGTAGACCAAGAAAAATTTCAGCCACAACTGCCAGAAGAATTGTTGAGAATACAAATAAAAACCCACAGGTAACCTCAAGAGAAATACAGGATGCTCTGGAAAAAGACTGTGTGGTTGTTTCAAGGAGCACAATACGACGATACTTGAACAAAAATGAGCTGCATGGTTGAGATGCCAGAAAGAAGCCTTTACTGCGCCAATGCCACAAAAAAGTCTGGTTATAATATTACAGGGACGCGGGCTGCAGGTCACGCAGGCAGCAGAGTACATATCATGATCTGTGGTTCAGGCTGGAAGGTCAGGAAAGAGCTGTGCAACCCAGTCGGGTGAGTGCCAGGGAGAGTCACTCTGAAGGGGTGAGGAAGCCAAAGAAGCACTGTGCTGGGGAAGAGGGAAGCAGCGGTAATTACGGGAGACATTTCCCGCCAAAAATCAATGTCAGCCGCCATCTTCCATCCCTAGAGGGGATACAATTATTAAACTGCAGTAACATTGAATTTACCCCTTACCTCCAATGGACTTATTACAGGCCAGAATATCCCCAGCTTTAGGAGGACTCTGAGGGGCCTGGAAAAGACTGTGTCTAATCTCCCCAGCACTAATAAGCCTGCAGCACCCGCAGTGGACTGAAAGCTGGAGGGGAACACATAGGCGAGGGACCTAGCCTTCTTTAAAAGAGACAGCTAAGATATAGTAATTGCAAGGGCCCCACAATTAACCAAGTAATTTTGCACCTTGAAAGATAAAGGATTAGTCAGAGTAACTTAACAAAAAAAAACAACAAGGGAGGGGAACCGGATGAGCCTCCATTATCCCTAAAGCCGCCCTGATCTTAACCAGTGAATTAGGCTGCACTCCCATCGCAGGACTCTATCTCAAGCTAATCAGGGGGCTCAGACTCTGAAGGTGAACAACCTACACTGACCCAAAACATGGATGTATCAGAAAGGTCTTTAGCCAGAATTGAGGCGCTCATAAAGTCCCAGCTAGATAAAGTATCGGAAGATCTAAAAAAAAGAGATTAAGGATCTGGAACAATGCACTCACCTCTTGCAATCCACTTTGGATGATGTCTTTGAGACAAAGCTACGGGACAAAGTGGATATCTCTCAAAATACTGCACAAATCTTATCACTAGAAGAAAAAATAGAGGACCTAAACAACAGGGGCCAAAGACTCAACATAAGAATAAGAGGCATCCCCAGAGCAGTTACAGATCTCTTACCATATATAAAAGCAACCATAAGCACTTTGATACCACAGACTCCAGAGGCTGAATGGGAGATAGAAAGAGCTCAAGGAGGGAGGTGGTGGAGGGGTATTACCTGAGCCTAAATCTGGTAGTAACTCCAGAATGTCTATCTTTGTAATGGTCAGTGTTTTCTTGCTTCACCGGAATTCTTGTTCTTTAGTATCATGTTCCCCTTATGTTCATGGGAAATGTATTACCACTTGCTTAGGAAATTTTGTTAGAAATATAGATTCTAATGGGTCTGGAGCTAGGTGAAGATTCATAGCCCTATTTTGGTCTATCGATTTTCTCACCTCCCTCCATAGGTACCCTCCTTATTCTGGGAGATGTGGCGAGAGGAAGTTATCTCTCCCCTATCCTAGGCCCTGCAGGACATCTAAGTGTTCTGCAAGGAGTTCTAGTACTTCTATTTATGTATAAGGACAACTGGTTAATATATTATGTTTCAAGTCTAACATTAAGTTTTGTTGTTTTAGATTCTCTACCTGTAGTATCTCTGCAGACATATCGCCTCAGTGGGTTATGCGATGCGTGGGCTCCTACCCTCCTGGCTCTCTCTTCTTGCCAATCCTCTCTGGAAGGGCATAAGCTAAATTGCACACCACTCATGCACAAAATAGATGGATATTACTAAGTTCACTTTTATATCCCACAATGTAAAGGGGTTTATCTCCCCATTTAAAAGGAAAAAGGCTTTCCACACATATTTGCCCCATTGACCAGGGGCCCCTTTTATACAGGAGACCCATTTTGCGCTTGGCAAGGTCCCGAAATCTTTCCATAAAAATTACCCTCATGTTTTTGCCACTACTCAAAAGACCAAAAAGGCAGGAGCGGCTATCATCCTTCACAAGGACTTTCCTCTAATTGTGGAAAACAAAAAAATAGATCCAAAGGGTAGCTATGTTCAACTAACTGGCAACATTCAAAGTTACAAAATTACTCTTATCACCATATACTCCCCCACACCTGATCCGCATAAATGTCTTTTAAACCTCTTGAAATCACTCGAGAATCAAGATTTAGGGCTAGTCATAATAGTAGGGATCTTAATTTGGCACTCAATCCGAAAGATTACTCCAAAGAGAGATTTTTCAAAACGCTTAAACAAATACATTTGCAGTTTAAAAACCACCAAATCACAAATGTATGGAGGGAACTCCAACTGTCAGATGAGGAATTTACTTTTTACTGCCAGACACACAACACGTATTCAAGAATTGATACCTTTCTAACTAAGGCCACCTTAATTGACTCAAAAGAAAGCATAGAAATTCACCCATGTTCCTGCTCGGATCATGCCTACGTGAGTATAACATTAAATTTAGGACAGGAATCTAAATTTAGGCCAAACTGGAAATTAAACGAAATGCTATTAATGAACCCACAATTCCTGAAGGAAGGAATTGAACTATATTTCTCACTCAATGTAAGCAAAGATTTTAGACCGGAATGGGTTTGGATGGCCCCTAAAGCCTATATAAGATGAATGTACATTAGGATAGCCTGCAAATACAAATGGGATCAAAGGCAGAAGGAAGTAGAATTAACGGAAAATTAGTTAAGCTAGAAAGAGGAAACCAACAAAATCCCACAAGGGATCTTAGACAACAGATAGACAAAGTAAGTATGGATCTAGATCTCATCCTTTCAGATAGAACGGAAAAAGCCGGGTGGACGGGTTATAGACTACACAAAGGCGAATATGCCAGACTCAATGCTGGCTAAAAAAATAAAAAATAAATTAACCCAATTAAGAATATATCAAATTAGGACCCACTCAGGACAGTTGACTAACAGCCCCTCAAAAATACAAGATAGATTCATCTCCCAATATAGCTAATCAGGCAGAGATTTAGAACTTCCTCAGCTCTTGTGATCTTCCTACCACAAAAGAAGGGGATCTCTCTAGATTAAATGTGAATATATCACTTGAAGAAGTACAAGACGTTATAAAAGAGGCTAAGTTAGGCAAGTCACCTGGTCCTGATGGGTTTTCTTCTCTCTATTATAAGAAATATATGTTCCTATTGGCTCCACACTTGGTAACGTTATATAATACAATTCTCAAAGGTGAAAGAGTCCCCCCAGAATTCAATCAGGTGGACCTAGTCTTTTTTCCAAAGGAAAAAAAGACCCCCTAGGGGTAAAAAATGACTGCCCCATTTCTCTTTTAAATAATTAAATAGCAAAGATAATGGCAAATAGAGTATCCTATTTCTTAACATCCCTCATTCATAAAGACCAAGTAGGCTTTGTTCCAACACGACAAGCAGGAGACAATATTTGGAAAGTCTTACATTTTCTCCACATTGCTAAAAATAGAAACTCACCCTTGTGTTTGTTAGCTTTGGATATAGAAAAGGCTTTTGACACAGTAGAATGGAAATACCTATATGCGGTTTTAAAAAAATTGCCATCAAAGGACCCTTTGTAGACTTGATGAAAACATATTACTCCAACCCCAGAGTGTACTTAAAACTACCAGGTCAAAATAAACCACTTATTGAAATCCAGAGAGGAAGAAGACAGGGTTGCCCTCTATCCCCCCTATTGTTTGTCTTGGTTTGGAACCTCTGTCCCAGAGCATCAGGGCCACAACGCAAATAAAAGGAATCCAAGTGGGTCACCAATTCAAGTGCAATCTATTTGCGGATGATTTGCTCTACACCCTAGCAGAACCACAGGAATCTATACCAGCTCTGTTATCCCTTTTAGAGTCCTTTGGTAAGGTTTCTGGTCTTAGACTCAATGCAAACAAAATGGAAACCTTGGCAATTAATCTCCCCTCAGAGGATAAAATGTATATACAAAAATAATATACGTTTACATGGCCAAATTCCTACATTAGATACTTGGGGGTCAACCTCACCAAGAATTCAGGGGATTTATACAAAGCTAACTACATTCCTCCTATCTCTCAATCTAAATCAGATCTTCATACATGGACCAATTTTTGTATTTCCTGGTCAGGTAGGATAAATGCCTGCAAAATGAACCTATGCCCTAGATTACTTTATTTCGGACCTTGCCAATCTCTATACTCAAAACACACCTGTTTAACCTTCCAATTTATCTGGGCACACAAACCCCCAAAAATAGCAAGGCAAATCATGATGAGAGATAAAAGCAGAGGGTGTCTTTCCTGCTCTAATTTATTTCTATATTACAAAGCGGCCCAGTTGGCATTTTTCCCAATAGTGCATTCAGCCTCTCACCAGCCAGCATGTGTCTTTATAGAAGACTATGCCATGCACTCTTATTCTTGGGACCAAATCATTTGGTTAAAAAATCCTACTTCCTTTCTGAAAAAGCCTTTAAACCCTATTATAGCACAAGCCCTTTCCTGTTGTAAGTGCACACATTCCTGCTACAACTTGTTTTTATCTCCCTCTCTCTTAACCCCCTTGACCCAACACCCTTGCTTCCCTGTGGTGCTCTCCAATCTATCTAAGAATTAGTGGAAGACAAATAAATGGTAAGATAATTACATACAATCATATAAGGGATACCCATAACATTCCACTAGAAGAACATTTTAACTTCTACAGGCTAAGACACCTGGTACAATCAATAATTAAATCAATTGGGAAACCCAAAGATTCATGGCTTTCAAAAATATGTGGTAATGCTCCCCTAACGAAAGGTATCCTGGGAATGCTCTACAATTTCCTTAATGAACCGATTAAGGGCCAAAAAGACAAGTATATGAGGGACTGGGAATCTGACCTAGCTTGTACATGGAATGACACCACATGGAAAGTAGCTTGGGAAACCCTTTCTAGGAGTCACTAAACTATAGCTTTTTGGAGACGTCAGTTAAATTATCAGCCTATTCAGGTGGAAAGCCATGGAAAACCCTAATTGCTTTAGAAGCTGTGGCATGAGAGGCACCTTTCTATATGCTTGGTGGAATTGCCCAACCATACAAAGGTTATGGCAAAAAGGTTTCCAATTAATTTCAAATTTATTTCAGGCTTGCATAGAACCAATGTTAGATACTGGTCTATTGAGCATTCCCTTCGAGGGACTATCTACTAGTCAAAACAAACTAACACAATTCCTAATGTTAGTGATCAAAAAGCAGATCACATATTATAATTGTCAAACTGCGAGTTGTCGTCACGCTTTGCGGCCCTCGCAAAGCGAGGGCCGCAACCGACAACAACTCGCAGTTTCACAACTCCCCCTGCCAAGGCTCCCTTCAGCCTCTCTGCTTTGGTGGCGCGCGCCCAATTGACGAGCGGGTGAGACGGGTGCACGGGAAGCCAGGCATACACGCGCGCGCACGCTCACGCGAAGACAGGCACATAAGCGTGCGCGCACGCTCATGCGAAGACGGGCGCATAAGCGTGCGCACGCTCACGCGAAGATGGCCACTTAAGCTCTGCAGCATTAAGGTGAGGGAGGAGTGGGGGAAGAGAGACACGAGAGGAGGGGGAAGAGAGACACGGCAGCGGGGGGAAGAGAGACACTGCGGGGGGAGAGGAGGGGGAAGAGATACATGAGGGAGAGAGAGGAGGAGGGGAATAGAGACACGAGAGGAGGGGGAAGAGAGACACAGGGGACAGGGAAGGGGAAGAGAGACACGGGAGGGAGAGGAGGGGGGAAGAGAGACACAGGGGAGGCGGAAGAGGGGCACAGGGGAGGGAGAGGAGGAGGGGAAGAGAGACACAGGGGAGGGAGAGGAGGGGGGAAGAGAGACACAGGGGAGGGAGAGGAGGGGGGAAGAGAGACACAGGGGAGGGAGAGGAGGGGGAAGAGAGACACACGGGAGAGAGAGGAGGGGGAAGAGCGAAACAGGGGAGGGAGAGGAGGGGGGAAGAGCGACACAGGGGAGGGGGAAGAGAGACACAGGGGAAGGACAGGATGGGGGAGGAGACACAGCGGAGGGGGGAAGAGACGAGGGGCAGGAGAGAAGAGACACAGGGGAGGGAGGAGGGGGAAGAGACACAGGGGAGGGAGACGGGGTGAAGAGACACAGGGGAGGGAGGGGGGAGACACAGGGGAGGGAGGAGGGGGAAGAGACACAGGGGAGGGAGACAGGGTGAAGAGACACAGGGGAGGGAGGAGGGGGGAAGAGATACAGGGGAGGGAGATGGGGTGAAGAGACACAGGGGAGGGGGGGGAAGACACAGGGGGAGGGAGGAGGGGGAAGAGACACAGGGGAGGGAGACGGGTTGAAGAGACATAGGGGAGGGAGGGGGAAGACACATGGGAGGGGGGGAGACACAGGGGAGGGAGGAGGGGGGAAGAGACACAGGGGAGGGAGGAGGGGGGAAGAGACACAGGGGAGGGAGATGGGGAGAAGAGACACAGGGGAGGGAGGGTGGGAAGACACAGGGGAGGGAGGAGGGGGAAGAGACACAGGGGAGGGAGACGAAGTGAAGAGACTTAGGGGAGGGGGGGGAGACACAGGGGAGGGAGGGGGGAGAAAGACACAGGGGAGGGAAAGGGGAGAAAGACATGGGAGGGGAGGGAGAGAGGGCAGGAGAAACAAGAGAGGGGGGAAGGAAGCTCGCAATGAGCCCCTCCCGTCAAGTAGAGGGAGGGAGAGGCCCCTGATTAGCGCCGAAGGCACTCATTGCGAGCCCAATAAAGTAGAGGGGGGAGAGGCTCGCAATGTCTGACAAACACCATTGCCAGGCTTCAATTTTTATTGCCGTCATTTTTGACGGGCAAGTCGCTAGTTGCAAAATAAAAGGGATGGCCACGATCTTAGACTTCCGATCAGTAATTCAGACTTTTAATCGCATCCTAGTTTTTGAACGTGGGGGGGGGGGGGGGGGGACCAGGAGAGAGACAGGAGACTGGGAAGCAAAATAAGAGGAAAAGATTAAGGTACCTATTAAAGAGGTGCAGCTAGGAGTCCTAAGCTTTATGAGATACAGGTGAAAATATTATTACAATTAGTTTTTTTTATGTTAGTATTAATGTTAATTCAATGTGTGTTAAATTAATACTGCCAACTGTAAGTTAAAGGTAAACTATGGTTTCTGACGGAAGCAAGCAACCTTTACTCGGGGCAACATATGTGCGGAGCTCTATCTGGGGCTTGTCCTCGGGGAAGCTATGGAAGGTGTCCCTTAGCGGGCCCTTTGAGAGAGGAGTCCCAGTGAGCACTGAAAAGGTGAAAAGGAGGTGTTATAGAGAATGCTGTAATAAACACTTTCATGCTTACCAAAGAAAATTACTCCGTACATCTGAGATCTATACTGTGATATTGCCATATAAAAAAATAATAATATTTCCTTATAATGCAATTGGGAACAACACTGGAAATGTATTGGGAAAACTGCAACCGTTTTTTATCAACAACTTCCCCTCCATTTCAGTTATTGTAATTTGTTCAGAATCCCTTTAAATGGAAGCTGCCATAGTATGACAAAACTGTTATTTTGTACCTCAGGAGTGGGAGAAGAGCTCCGAAGGAACAACCTGTCCTGGTAAACATATTTAAGCTTACACTACAGAAACACATCTAACACTGTTCTGAGATGTCATATTTCCTTTAATAAATCACCCCTTTAACATCCTGTTTCACTTAAAATCAAGATTAGCAATGACCTTGAACTTACATACATAGTTAGGATTTATTGTATATTAGATAGATTGGGGGATGTATTTTAGATAGTTAGGATTTATTGTATATTTGGATTGATTGTATGTTAGATAGATAGGGGGGTATTGTATTTTATTTTATTTGTATTGTATTGCATGTATTCTATATGTATTTCCTTTTCAGTTTTTTTTTTCTGTAGGGGGGCTGTTGTAATGTATTTTTGTATTTTCTGTAATGTTCCTTTTTAAATTTTTTGTGTCTTAGGTTTTTTCATTTTCTGTAATGTAGATTTTTTATTTTTTGTGACTTAGGTTTTTTTTATTTTCTGTAATTAGAGTGGTGGTGGGGTTAATAGGGGTTAGGAGGTAGTGTAGGTAGGAAGTGTAGGTGTTAATAGATTAGTGTAGAGGGGGGTTAGTTTAGATTTAATGGTTTATTGGGGGGTATAGTGCAGTGTAGTGTTGAGGACCGTCATGGTACTTATGTGGTTAATGTTAGGGTTGTAACTGCCCCAAAAGGGTCATAATATACCCTTATGGGACTGATGGGTTTAAATAGAAGCTTATGAGGGTCTGTATTGCCCCCCATGAGTGACAGGGTTATTTATTGGCTTCTGGGGGTCTGTATTGACCCCCATGAGTGACAGGGTTAATTAAGGGCTTATGGGGGTCTGTATTGACCCCATGAGTGACAGGGTTAATTAAAGGTTTATGGGGGTCTGTATTGACCCCCATGAGTGACAGGGTTAATTAGGGGCTTATGGGGGTCTGTATTGACCCCCATGAGTTATAGGGTTAATTAAGGCTTATGGGGGTCTGTATTGACTCCCATGAGTGACAGGGTTAATTAAGGGCTTATGGGGGTCTGTATTGACCCCCATGAGTGACAGGGTTAATTAAGGGCTTATGGGGGTCTGTATTGACCCCCATGAGTTATAGGGTTAATTAAGGCTTATGGGGGTCCTTATTGACCCCAATGAGGGACAGAGTTAATTATGGGCTTATGGGAGTCTGTATTGACCCCCATGAGTTATGGGGTTAATTTTAGTTGCCTGGGGTTAATATTTTTAGCGTGAGTCCTTTCAGGAACTTTACGGTCCTTTATGGACCAGCAAGGCGGGAAATTTAACATTTTACATGCAGCGGGGTCACAATCGGTGCCGATCGGGGACCCCCGCTGCAAGGAGTTAATTTGGGGAGGCTGCAAGGGGTCCCTATGGATACCTGCAGCAAGGGGTTAATGTGGGGACACTTCAGGGGACCAGATGGGGACCCCCCGCATAGAGGTGGGTTAATTTTAGGTGCCGGGGGGTAGTTGGAGTACCCCCCATGGCAGGGCTTATGTGTGGGACTGCCGCGGAGGTCCCGTTTAGGACCCCCGCAGCAATTGATGAGGTGTGGGAGCCTGCAAGATCATCTGGCAGCCTGTCACTCCTCATGTACATTTTCTCTGTGTTGATACGGACGGCTCTGCTGCGTAGCTCACACGTTGCTCGCAGCAGGGCTAATTTAATAGCGTTGTAACTTTTATAAATTTGCAGTATGTAGGATTTAAGTAGAAGCCTCTTATCTACGAGGCTGGAATTTAATAAAGCTGAGAATATTTACTTGTCAAGACCAATGAACAACTTTATGATCAGCAAGAATGCCACCTAGCATATCCCAATGAAAAAAAAGGGATGATAACAGTGTGTAGTAAATAGCAATGTTCTATTGCTATCAGGTCACATATAGCAACATTGTGTAACTTTCCCCTACTGACTACCTATTACCTATTTTTGTATCTCACAATATCAGACAACTCCCCCTTTCACACTCTCCTCTCTTTCTCCTTTTCTCACCAACCCAGTTAAAAAAACAAGAAGCTTTAGGTATAAGCAGCAGGAGTACAAAAATGTGCACTTTAGCTTAGTGGCAGACAATCTATATCACCTGTAGGATCACATGTATTAGCCTGAATCCTGTAAAAAGACCATGCAGTGGTTTTAGCTTTTTGGTTTACGCACAGCAAACATTGTGATATTACTGTGAGAAAGATGCAGGGTTGGATTAATTATTAATAGAAGCATAGGTAATGCAAACATTTGTTTTGGGGTGTAAGAAAAACTGATTTGCTAGTTCCAGATCCATAAAATGCATTCTGTATTGCTGAGAAATGCTCTACCACTCTTGAGAACTGTTTTGGACCTAATGGGATGGTCCGAAGGCCGCATAAGGCCCCCGGGCTGCTTGCGACCCACCACTCTTTTATCTGATCACTTTGTGTAATTAAAGAAAAAACATGGTCAGGTGCTTAACCTGAGAATGAACAACATCTAAAAAGGTTTATTCTATACATGTGGTAACATATTCAGAGAGCAGAACACTTTTTTTTAGCTTGTTTGTGCCTTTCACAAGGGAGAAATATTCTGAAGCATATCAAGCTATTCTCATTAAAAAGAGTGATCCAACCCTGAAATGCCAATTTTCCCCTGAAAAGGAGGAACAGCAAACCCCAGAATCCCTTTCCGGCTTCCTTGGGCTTCATGAGTGTGGTGTATGTTTTGCTTGCCTTGTTTAAGGTTGTGTGTAAAAGAACCATTTTGGCTCAACATCATGTGCACATTTGCCATGCTTTATAAACAAAAGGTCTTAAATAATAATACTTCTCAATGTATGTGTAAACTGGAATAGCTGCGAATGTCCAGTAATAGAGATTAAGAATAGGAGTACTGCAGAGTACAATAGTTATAAAACAACAAAGTCAGAGGTGCTCATCAGAGAAAGAACTAACCTTAATAGGTTAGTTCTACGAACATGATGACCCACTCTAAGAGCAACCTCTTTTAGCTCACTTGTGACCTTCAAAGGACGAAATATCCTGTAGTATATCAGTCTGGTCTCACTCAAAAGAGTGACCCAGCCCTGTAATACCAGGCAATTCTACCCTGAACAGGAGAAACAGCAAACCCCAGACGCGTTTCGGGCTCTGTGGGCCTCGTCAGTGAGGTGCAGCTAAACTCCCTAAGGCACAGTGAGCAAGGGGTCCACGTCTGGAGTCCCCTATCACCTTTAGGGAGATTAAGCCCTAAGAGTAATTTGCATTAACAAAACAACAAAGTCAGAGGTGCTCATCAGAGAACGAACCAACCTTAATAGGTTAGTTCTATGGACATGATAACCCACTCGTAGAGCAATCTCTTTTAGCTCACTTGTGCCCTTCACAGGGAGAAATATCATGTAGTATATCAGTCTGGTCTCACTCAAAAGAGTGACCCAGCCCCGAAACACCAGGCAATTCTACACTGAACAGGCGAAACAGCAAACCCCAGTCACGTTTCGGCCTCTATGGGCATCATCAGTGAGGTGCAGCTGAATTCCCCAAGCAAGGGGTCCACGTCTGGAGTCCCCTATCACCCTTAGGGAGACTAAACCCTAAGGGTAATTTGCATAAACAAAACAACAAAGTCAGATGTGCTCTTCAGAAGACGAACTAACCTTGATAGGTTAGTTCTATGGACACGATAACCCACTCTGACAGCAGCCTCTTTTAGCTCACTTGTGCCCTTCCTTGGGAGAAATATCCTGTAGTATATCAGTCTGGTCTCACTCAAAAGAGTGACTTAGCCCTGAAATACCCGGCAATTCTACCCTGAACAGGAGAAACAGCAAACCCCAGACGCGTTTTGGCCTCTATGGGCCTCGTCAGTGAGGTGCAGCTGAAGTCCCTAAGGCACAGTGAGCAAGGGGTCCACATCTGGAGTTATATATATAATAGTTTTTATTTAGAGTGACAAGCTTTTGAGATATGCAACTCTATGATATCTTTTCAGAGTTGCTTTTGACTTGAAACAGAGTTGCACCTGTTGAAAGCTTGACACTCTAAATAAAATATTTTTCCAATAAAAAAGCTGTCGCTATGTACTGCAATATTCTTATTTTCTATACATTTTTTTATAGAAAATAAGATACCATTTTTTTTATAGAACATAAAGCTTTTTTAATAAAGAAAAAAAAAAAAAAGGAATATGATACTGCCACAATATATTTTATTCAACTGCCCATGTTACAAAACAGTCACTGTTATTGTGACTTTTCTTTCCTGTAACAAACTTGCAAAATGTTAATTCCTTTGTATTATTTATTTGTATATCTAAAACTATTTGATAAACAAATCTAATCTTTCTAATACTAATAGCTTACCATCCTCTCAACAAACTGTTAACACCCAACCCTTACCCTTCCCCAATCCCTCCTCCACTCTGGAGTCCTTTGACCCTGTAACTAAGGATGAAGTATCTACTTTACTATCAACCTCTCACCATACAACTTGTCCACATGATCCTATTCATCACAGCTATTCCCTTCCCTTCCACACTTATCCCAGCTCTCACACATCTATTCAACCTCTCCCTAAACACTGGCAAGTTTCAATCCTCTTTAAAATAATTACACCCAGTCTTAAGAAGCCCTCATCTGATCCAGCATCTGCCTTCAACTATCGCCTTACCACGCTACTTCCCCTGGCTTCTAAACTACTTGAGTGGCTTGTCTACAATCGCTTCACTCAATTTATTTCCTCCAATTCCCTTCTTGACCCCTTCCAATCTGGCTTCCGGGCCCAACTCTCTACAGAAACAGCCCTCACAAAAGTCACCAATGACTTGCTAATTGCCAAATAAAAGGGTCACTTCTCTATTCCAATTCTCCTGGATCTCTCCACTGCCTTCGATACAGTTGACCACCCTCTTCTAACCCAAACTCTCCGGTCTTTTGGCATTTAGGACTTAGCTCTCTCATGGTTCACTTCCTATCTAGAAGATCATACATTTAGTTTCTCCTTCTCTGGCACCTCTTATTCACTTCTCCCTCTGTCTGTTGGCGTAGCCCAAGGTTCAGTCCTAGGCCCCTCCTCTTCTCCATCAACACTCCCTCCCTTGGTACCCTAATAAAATCCTTTGGATTTCAGTATCATCTCTATGAAGATGACACTCAAATCTACCTCTCTGCACCAGATCTATCCCCCTCTCTTTTAGCTCTTTTGCCAACTGCCTCGCCAGTCAACTCAAACTCAACATATCTAAGACTGAAATCCTTATCTTTCCACCCACTACTACAGCTTTCACTCCTCAAATATCTCTCACTATTGACAATGCCATCATCACTCCCACCTCCACGGCCCAGGTCCTTTCTGGCCTCCCCATCTCTCATCTGTCTCCACTCCAATCCATAATGAACGCCTCTGTTACACCGATCTTCCAAACTAAACGCTCCGTGTCTGCAGCTCCTCTTTGTCAATCACTCCACTTCCCATAGCCTCCAGAATCAAATTTAAAATCATGACCCTAACATATAAAGCCCTCAAAAACACTGCACACTCTTATATCTCTGCTCTTGTTTCAAAATACTCTCCCAACCGTCCCCTTCATTCTGCTAATGACCTCCCTCTCTCCTCCAATCTTATCATCTCCTTTCACTCCCGCATTCAAGATATTTCTTGTGCTACCCCTACTATCTGGAACTCCTTACCTGGCTCCACTAGACAATCTTCCTGCCTCAAAACCTTCTTTGAAATAAATCACAAAAAACACACCTGTTTAAATTATGTATCTGCTTTTCCGGCTAATACACATTGCACATGACACAAAACAGATAACTTGGAGTGGGCAAAGTCAGTTAAAAATCCTAGAAATAGCTGGATTGGATTTTTTCTGTTGGTGAACCACCAGCTAGTGCCATGGCCAAAAATGGAGTTAATTTCTAACCCTAACCCCTAACCCTAAACCCTAACGCACAACACTAACACCTAATGCTAGAAAATTGAGGAACATGTTAGCTGAAAGTCATGAAAATGTTGGCAGCACCACCTAGTGGCTGCTGAGGGCACTACTAGTGGTCAACCAACAGGAAAGGTCCGTTGGATTTCTGTGGGCAAATAAATATGACAAATTAATAGATATAATTTTTAATACTTTAAAAGTTGCAAGTAAGACATGATTTTTTTTTTACTCCAGAAGAGTTACCAAACAGAGCTTTATTCACATGGATTGAGTTTTGTTGGATTTCACAATCATCATCAGTACTATCTGCATATGAAAATGGGCATTTTGTCTTGCATCTGAAAGGCAGTTTAACATGTTTCCTAGTGCCTTTAACCTTATGAATGTCCCAATGTTGAAAAATCTTATAATTGACCTGTTTTTGGTTGTCATTGTAAGCAGTGAGCAATAATATCAGTTTCAGCCAGTATAGTAACCTGCAGTGTATGATGAGTGGTATTTTTGCACTTTGCAAGCAAGTTTAAAAGTTGTTTTCCTTTTAAAGCATATCTAAGTTTGCTGGATTTTGAATGCATCTAATATAGGTGAATTAGTAGTGTATGCAAACATTTTATATGAAAAAAATCCCCCAAAAAACATTTAAACACTTACATTGAAGTCAGCAAAATGTCTTGTAATTTCTGACAGTTTCAAATTTGGGATAACACCCTCCAAACCCCGGCTAAATTAGCATAACATTTCAAATTATTTAGATTGGCCATTTAGGTTAGCTGAAACATTTGATTTAAACTCTGGGGTTCCTGTTTGTGATGTAAAGCATCCTGGGATATGTCGCATATTACTGATATGTGCTATGTATTGCTGCTGACATACAGAGAGGAAGCTGCAAGGAGATTGGCTGAGCAGGTAAACAGTGGGTTAATATTGCTCCCCTGATGCTGCATGATGATTGGGGGGGGGGGGGGGGGATGCCTGTTTAGTCACCCCCTGGAGGTTTCAACATAATTATTAAAGGGATTTTTAGATATTTATAAAAAAAATGTTTTATGAGATGTAACTGCATACAAATAGGCTGCTTTTTGCCTGATGAGTGCAGAAATGTATTAATCCATGAAAATTGGATATGCCTTTAAGGGAGGTTGTAGTCCAAAATATACTATGTTGCATTTAACTGGACTATAATATTGAAAACAATGCATTAAAGTGATAAAAGAAGGGATTGTTTTCTCCTTCGCTGTTCTGAGAAGAGAACAGGACAAAGGGCAGGCAGCCTTGTGAATCGGGTTAAAACAATTTGGTGCATTTCTCTTTATTTTAATGTGAAACAAGTTCAAATAACACTGATCCCCAACAGTCCCCCTTTACACTTACTTAAAATTTCTCAGGTTTCTAAGCTGAGTTAATAAGGAACAAACCTTTTGTTTTATTAACTCTTTCAATGTGACTTTACTTTTTGCTCTTGTAGTACTGGTTGAAAATTGAACACACAACTTAAGATATTCAGGAAACGAGATGCTGAAATATGTGAAGATGCATCTGCTGAGAACTCTCTGTGCTCCCTGTACAATGGAGACTTTGAAGTGCTTGATTTATATGGATATGTGAACACATTTATTTCCTATATTACCCTTATAAATTAACATTATTTGATTATGGGTGTGTTACTCTTACTGTATAGATATATCCAATGACGTATAGCTAGCAAACCAGCAGCGTACATCTAAGTACATCTGGCTTTCATTATCTTCTAATTCCAACCATATTATAGAGATATTAAGTGGAGAATTTATTCTAGACTTTTGAAGCATAGTGGACATCAAAAAATAATTAACTTTCAGCTTTTCCACGCAGAGCTGTCACATCAGCCATGCATATTTATCTTATTATTAAACTCTACACCATCCCCTCTGAGCATACTGCTTAGGCCACTGAATCCACATACCATTAAGTAATAACTTAGGGCTTGATCGAAATTCCTAATGTATCTGCGCAAAAAAAGGCTTCTCACAACTGAGGCAGCTTTGTTTTATGATAACGTACCCATCACAGTCTGAAACAATCCAAACCCCAACATTAACTGGGGACCACAGCACTGATGCCGCATAGTTGAAACACTCCCCCCATCAATCTATATAAACCTCCTCCCATGGGAAGGTGTTAAAACTATCAGTGATTGACAGAGGGGTTAAGTATCCACTGCCGATCACTCCTACAAGCCGGGAACTCTCGGGTGCCATGACCTGCTCTTTGAGTGAGATATGAAAGGCACTCCCTACCACTATTTACTGCAGGAATAGCTCTGTTGGGATGACTCTGGACCGAATGATGGATGCAGCCAGCCCTGGCAGGGCTCTCCCAATCATTAGCAGTGCCCAGAGATGCTTCTGGAGATCTACAGTAAGTCTGGATCAGACATTACTGTAGCAGACTGCTAGCTTGGACAATAATTCACTCCAACACCATAATCATGATGGAAAAAATGAAGACCCTTTATTTTATATTGGACCAGTTATATGCAGTCATCATCAAAGACCTGGGGGTGGCTAACCTTGAGGATGCCCTCCTATACATATGCTGACCCATAGTAACTGGTCTCTGAGACTTCCTATTAGTCCTGGACAATGGGCTAAGGGAAATCCCTGGGAACGGCCAGCCTTGTCCCCAAAGCCGGCCCCCTGGGCGTGGCTAAGGGGCTCATTTTAAGATTGACTGGCGACCTGTGTACATCTCCCAGATGGATAGTTAGCCCCTCAAGTGAAGGCCAGGAAACCCTGTCAGATCTGCCCCTGAGAGGTGCCTCAATGTCTGTAAAGACCCCTTTGTTCTGACCGTTATCACTCCAGTGTGTTTACCTGGGTGATAACCTGGGAGACCAGATGGTTGACCTCCTTATGTGTCGCAATATGTACAGAGATGGCTACCCCCACTACCATATGGCTGCTTCACTCCCCATCCCTCACCCAACATCATGGTCAGGTTAACAGATTTTACTAGCCAATGTGTAAAGGCGCACATAATCATAACCCGCTTATGTGGAATAGTACTTTATTACGGGTATGTTATGTGTCCTCTTAGCCCTATTGTCTCACCTATTTTAGTCACTTAGTCTCAGGGTCTGTAACCCCTGTTCCCTGGTACTGAAGGGTAGACACCGGATACCACACCAATCCACTTCATGCGTAGTTGTCAACTTTATTAGTGGTGATGTGGTAAGCTGCCTTTTCCCTGAATACATAACAATAACAGTATAACATTGGGTCTCCTAGGCCCAGAACTGTTACTCCCCTGGATATCGTTGTTTGGGGGGTATATTAGTCTCAGGAGGGCACTTGGTGCACCACCAATATGACATAGATTAACTTGGGCCACGTCCATGGTAAGATGGATGCTACTGTAATCCAGTCCCTCCTGGTAAGCACAACTAGTGGCCAACTTGAGTTATGACACCGGGCATTCCATCCTTTTATGCAGTAAAGGAATCCCGCGGGATTCCCTCCTGTCATGCATTAAAGGGAGCTCCCTGGGATTCCCTCCCCTGCTTACCGAAATTGTATAACCATTGATGTATATTAAGACCCCCATGGTACCTATCTATTAACCCCATGCCACTGAGATCCTTGATGGCACACATATTTAACCCCTATGCCAGGGGTGTCCTATAAGGATCTTGTGGCATCCTTGCAGAACCTCCATGGCATGTATATCTAAGATATCGTAAACATAAATGCTATGGAAATCCTGGAAGTTAACCTCCTTTGCCACGGAGGTCAATCTGAGCAGTGCTTAAAAAGCAGGGTAACATCTGAAAAACTATTTCGATTGGCTGACATATGATTGACACATATTTCAGCCCATCAGAATACACAACAATTACTATTTTAGCTGTATAAACATGGAAAAAGCCTTTTTTGGAAGGGGAGCACCGTTAAAAAAACATTTTTTAATAGAGCGACAGGATTTTTAGGCGGACGACCATTTTCAGACACAAAAGAGAGGATTCAATGGCTCCAACTAAGATTGAAGAGGATGTGATACTACAATCAACACAGATCGATTTTGATCAATTTTGATTGAGGACAGAGTTAGAACCAGGACATTGTGTATCATCTCTGGATGGGCATTAGGGTAGATAAGTATATTAATTTTATTTTACATGGTTAATTTTATTTTTTATTTATTTAATGCTTTTTTTTTGTATAGTTTTCTATTTTAATGTAAATCTTTTTTATTTTGTGTAATTATTTTTTTGTATCTATTTATGTAATTTATTTATTTATGTAATTTCATTTTTTATGTAATGTTAGCATTTTTTGTGTACTTAGGGAGTCATGGAAGCCTTTGAGGTGGTATAGGGGGTTATGTTTAGGTGACATGGAGACCTTCCAGTACCTCTATGGCATATATGTTTAGAATAGGTGCCATGAAGGTCCATGGCTTGGTTAGTCTATAGATGCCACAGGGGTCCTTAATGGACCCTCATAGCATAGGGGTTATATATGTGTAACCAAATGAGTCTGTTAGGGACCCAGTGGTAGGAATTAATATTTATGTGCCACAGAGGTCCTTTATGGATTTCATTGGTGGACCCAGACCTCCTGTCAGCTGAAATGAGAGAAGAATGGTATCTGATGAGTTAATAACAATCTATGATCATTTGATTGCTGTGTGTTCCTATCTATCTGATATAAAGTTGTCTTGAAGCTGGATGTTTCACTTTATTTCTACTAAGTGGAGCTATCATTTGCTAAATGTGATCATTGTTTTATATTATGAGCTTGGTTGTTATTGGCTCATAGTAATATCTTGATTCCTGCTATGGTCTGCATATACATACTCTGCAGAACTTGCTGCACAGAGTGTCATACTAACCAATCAGTGACCATCTCTCAACAACCGTTGTTAACATTATGCTTGGACGTGTTCCCTGATAGGCTAGTATACTACACTGAACATCCATCTCTACAGAGTCTGCATACGCTGCAGTGGCAACACCCATACATGGAGTCTCTATTGGATGTTTACTTATTTTACATGTATATATATTCGCTGTGCGTATTTGTCCCGCATATGATGCTTCCCACAAATGAAAGTGATATGTCAGCTTCCAGGATTTGAGGAGGGATAGATTATACATTTGGGAAAAGGTTCATCATCCCTTTACTCACAAGACCAATGATTTCCGATACTTTTTTTCTATAGTGGATTAATATGATATCAACTCCCGTTATACGAAAGGCATCCGTAGACTGCTCTCTTTTTCTTCCTCCTAATCATATCTCTATTTTTTCGTCTCAAAAAGGTAAGCCTGGCCAAGAGCATATTGATGAAAATACCTTTAATCTAATTTGTAATAGAAAATACAATGCTTTTGATTTTAAATCTATTTTAATTTATGAGAGTAGCAAGACAAGTTTACATTGCTGGAGGACAGAACTTTATTGATGCCAGTTGTCTATTTCAAAGCATGTATGATCGAAAGGGGTAGGTGTCAAACTCCAAAACCTCCAACCATTCAATAAGCCCCATCACTGTACCACTTTACCACACCAATATAGTAAATGTGCTCTGGCTTCAGTCGTTCAAGAAGTGCTCAAGTTTCTGTTGCCAATGTTAGTTTGTTCTATCCTTCACAAAAATTATATTTCTCCTAAAATGCAGCACTCCATAAACACTAGGCATTAACTTATCATAAGAAAACAGAAAAGAGGCCTCTGCTAGGGAATATGTGCTTAATCTCTGCTGGAGGTTTGGAATGTGTGCTTAATGTCATTGCTTCCTGTGACAAAGAGAGATGATACAATTGTTCTGGAACCAACTCTATTTACAGCATCATGGCATCTGTGTGAATGTTTGCAAAGTGAAAATGTTTGTGGGGGATGAGAGCTTCAAGTGGGGGATCCATCTAATTTGTCTTGCATTAAATGTGTTATGTACTCAGCCAACTCAAAGCATGACCTAGTCTAATCAATCAGAAATTCTTGGCTACTCTCAGCGCTACATAAAAGGTCAGCACTAGTTTAAGCTGCCTTTTAATTTTCTTCTTGGGTTGCCATCAGAGTATTACTAGTTAGGGTTCATAAACTTTAATTTCTTCAAAGACCACTGCAGTTCAAGAAAAAAAAGACACTTATTTGTCAAGTATGTACCAAACTAACAATATTAGCATATGTGGGCATAAAACATTTTTTAGCAATCTGGGGGGTGGGGTGTTGTTATCAGTGGAGGGAGGGGTAGGGAAGAGAGAACAGGCAGAAGTCCAGAGCCTCTGTGTCATAACTGGATACTATTGAAATTTACATCACACCTCTTCCCCTCACTGGTCAAGGGTCCTGCAAAAGTATGTGTGAATGTGTGTGCGTCTCTGTGTGAGTGTGTGTAAGTCTGTGTGTTTCTTTGAGTGTGTATCTGTGAGTGAGTGTGTGTGTCTGTGTGAGTGTGTCTGTTTCTGTGTGTGAGTGTGTAAGTCCCTGTGTCTTTGTGAGTGTGTGTGTCTGTGAGTGTGTCTGTGAATATATGTGTAAGTATATGTGTGTGAGGGTATCTATGAGTGGGTCTGTCTGTGTGAGTGTGAATGTGTGTAAGTCTGTGTGTATCTGTGAGTGTGTCTGTATGTGTGTGTGTGTGTCTGTGAGTGTGTGAGAGTGTCTGTGAGCTTGTGAATGTGTGTCTCTGTGTGTGTGTCTGTGAGTGTCTGTCTTTGTATATGAGTGTGTAAGTCTGTGTGTGAGTGTGTAAGCATGCGTGTGTCTGTGTGAGTGTGTGTGTCTGTGAATGTATGTGTGTGAGTGTATCTGTGAGTGTGGATGTGTGTCTTGGTGTGCCTGTCTGTGTGTAGGCCTGTGTGTGTTTGTGTGAGTGTGTGTCTTTGTGAGTCAATGTGTAAGTCTGTGAGTGTATGTTTGTATGTGACTGTGTGTCTGTGAGTGCATGTGTACGTCTGTGTGTGTGTAAGTCTGTGTGACTGTGAGTGTAAGTCTGTGTGAGTGTGTGTCTCTGTGAGTGTGTGTCTGTCTCTGTGTGTGAATGTGTAAGTCTGTATGAGTGTGTGTTTCGGTGTGAGTGTGTGTCTGTGAGTGTGTGTCTGTCTCTGTGTGTGAATGTGTAAGTCTGTATGAGTGTGTGTTTCTGTGTGAGTGTGTTTCTGTGAGTATGTTTGTCTATGTGAGTGTGTGTGAATGTATGTGTAAGTATATGTGTGTGAGTGTGTCTGTCTGTGTGAGTGTGAATGTGTGTCTGTGACTGTGAGTGTGTCTGTATGTGTGCGTGTTAATGTGTGTCTCTGTGCGTGGCTGTGAGTGTGTGTCTGTGTGAGATTGTGTGTGTGTCTGTGTGTCTGTGAGTGTGTATCTGTGAGTGTGTAATTTTGTGTGTGTGTGTCTGTGAGTGTATGTGTAAGTCTGTGTGTGTGCTTTTGCCGCCTGGGGCTGGCCCTGAGTTTGGGGGGGGGGGGGGGGGGGGGGAGTCAAACTCAGGGTATACCCGGACGGCAAAAGCTGAAGCTACGCCACTGCCAAGGACCTACAGTTTTAAACATTTCTGCTTTTAATCTATAAAGGCCCCACTGTTTGGCTGGCCTCCAGATTTTCATTATTGTTTTTTCCTCTTTACCCCAAAGACATTCTTGCATTTGTAACACTGTTTTTCTATTAAATGATCACACACCACCCAATTAGTACAGACCATATCTCTCCTCCACACACTTTCCCTACTTTACCATAACTTCCTCGCAGCTATTCCTTTTACTGCTTCATTTATTTCTTCCCAATTTTTCATATCTTTCCCCTTAGCATTTTCCTCCCTTATTCCATAGTTTTCTTTCTTAGTTTCCTCTTTCCATATATATCTTCCCTGTTTTCATCTCTCTTCCCTTTTCATATATTGTCACCCCTCTTTCATATTCTCCCCTCTTTTACATATTCTTCCATCTTATTTATTTTCTTCCCCTTTCATACAGTATATTTTCCCTTTCTTTCATATATTCCATCCTTCATATTCTCCAACTAATCACAAATGATCTTCAGGCTCACTTATATGCTTCCCCTTTCAATTTAAGGGAACACTGTTTCCCCAACAAAAAACTGTTTTAATTTTAAAGAACACTGAAAAATGTCTATGCATTGTACTAGCCATTTTTCTTTGCAGCACACTATTCCTGAGATATTAAGTGTGTGGTTCATTTATGCAAATGTACTGCTCAGTATGCTAATGTGTGGCACATAGTGCTTTGTAAGGGTGAAAAGAGGATCTAACTGCATGATAACCTTAGGTGGCTTTGTTTTGTCACCAAAGAGACATACAAGCAGGCTGTAACCCTTCTCTTTAATAATAACAACTTTAAAACATTGTTTTTGTCTTGATGGAAATTCTTTAAGGTGTATATGAACAATATGTGCAAACTTGTTCATGTTAAATTTGGGGGCTTTAGAAGTTTGAAAGATGCTGCACAATCTAAACGTGTAGTATACCAGATAAGGGACAAACATATTTTTTTCTGTGTGTACAAATATGTCATTTCATACACAAGTTTCTGTTCATATGAATACACTATTCTATGGCAGTGCACTGGAAATTACAGCTTCCTCCTGACCTTGCGATGACTTAGGTTGGGGACTTTTTGACCCAGGAAAACACCTCTGCCATCTAGTCAGGTAAATTCTCATGTCTTTGCCAGTAGTAAGATTAGTTTTGCAGTCAGAATTAATTAAAACAGTCAGGTGAACATTCATTTTTAAAAGGAAAGCAGGGGAGAATGGGATACATTGTATTTCCTTATGGCAAACTGTAATAAAAGTAAGATGTACCGTATCTATGGTAAGCAACGGTGTATAATTATAGATTTCACTCGGTTCCTAGGAATTATTATGTTGAGAAATGGGGGCATTAGTAATAGCTCTGGACAGATATATAAATAAAAGGGAGAAGTATTGTAAAGTGGTTTTTATTGGCTGCCTATACATAACAAAAATAATTGCTAAACTCATGTTAGTACTTGGCTTCTTAACCATATCCTTTTTTTAGTCTCTCAGTCCCCGCCATGGCATTCAGGGTGTTCTCACTTGTTGTCTGAAGCTTTCACTTCCTATCATTCACTTGCTATTGGGTGCTGACACATATACGATTATGGGATCACATGTGATGTGTTCTGTGGTGAAAGGGTTTAACATGAAATCAACTTTTTAGTCTGACCATGGGCCCCCAAAAAAGCTACAAGTAACCCCTTTGTGATGACTGATTTGGGGGAACGATGAGCAGTGTGTGGGTGAATTTGTTTGATGTTGTGTTAAATATCTGTAAGAGAGGAATAAATGCAGTCTGAGTCTGACACTCTAAGCAACGGGATGTCTGATTCTATTTCTTGTATGTTCTAATCCTAACCAAAGGGATGGAAAAAAGTTTATTATTTTTAATAAGTCAGTAACCATAGTGCTGTGCTTGAAACCTGTGATGTCCTGCGTTCTCCTAGGAGGCGTTCTGCTGGGCGCTGCGAGATTGAACACAAAAGGCACAACCTAGAGGGAGAATCTTGGGGTGCATGTGGCCCCTCACCTCAGGGTCATCAGATCCTTTAAAATCAATATATTATAAATTATTATAAAACCAAATATATAAAAAAATTCATATATGATCTAGAACTCAAAGAGAAAGTATCAGGAACTCAACAGAGATTTGGCCATCTCTCTTTCCATCTCGTATATAAGAAAAGGAAAGCTTTTCTAGATATGAAGTAGAACCTACCTCTCTCTCTCTGAATAGGTAGAGAAAAGTGGAGGACATTTTTAGGACAAGTACTAAAGCTGGAACAAATATGACTATATATTATATATGTCATATACTATTTCCTGTATAACTTGTAAACATGTATTTGGGTTAATTGAATTCTTTAAATTCTGTATATTATTTGGATATCAATGTTATAAAATGTTCTGGATATTTTCCACAGCTCATCCAGAACAGTCAATGGCATAGTATATTATGTTATTATATTAGAATAGCATATTATGACATTAAACAGGGAACACTGTAGCGGACTAGACAAATATATTACCTACTAGCAACTTGCCCGTAAAAAATGACGGGGCAATAAAAAAAAGTGTTGAAATGCTGTTTGCCACACAATGTGAGTGTACTGTGTGCCTCAACTATATAGACCCCTATAACACACTAATGAACGCATGTAATAACACTATAAGTGCGATGAGGGTCATCCAGGACCCTCATGACCCAAAGTGTAAGCACTACACCATTTTAACCCGGTCTCTTATGGGGGTCTATACAGACCCTCATAAGCCTCTATTTAACCCCATTAGTCCCATAAGGGTATTTAAAGACCCTCATGGGACAGTTAGAAGCCTACCATTACCCCGTAAGTGCTATGATGGTTCTCCAGTACCCTCATGACATTAAGTATAAACACTACACTGCACTACAGCCCCACAATAAACCATTAAATCTAAACTAACCCCCCTCTACACTAACCTATTAACACCTACACTACCTACACTACCTACCCCCTAATAACCCCCCCACCACTCTAATTACAGGGGAAAAAAACAAAAGTCACCCAAAAAAAAAAATGTACATTACATAAAATAAAAAAACCTAAATAACAAAAAATAAAAAATCGACATTACAGAAAATAAAAAAATACATTACAACCTACCCCCCCCCCCCCCCCACTACAGAAAAAAAAATTACAGACCTGAAAAGGAAATGCATATAGAATACATACAATACAAAAAAAAAAATACAATACAATACCCCCTATCTATCTAACATACAATCAATTCTATCTATCTAAAATACATCACCCAATCTATCTAATATACAATACATCCTATCTATCTAAAATACATCACCCAATCTATCTAATATACAATACAACCTATGTATCTAAAATACATACCCCTAACATACATACAATACATCCTATGTATAATATACAATAAATACTATCTATCTAAAATACAGCCCACAATCTAATGTACAATACATCCTATCTATATAAAATACATCCCCCTATCTAACATACAATGAATGCTATCTCTATATAAAATCCCTAATTCTGAACTAAAATAAAATAATTAAGACCACTTACCTTTGCAGATGTCCCTTCAGATCAGCAACCTAGGGAAAAGAAGAAAAAAAAATGAGTACAACACATTTACAGAAAATAAATAAACATTCTGAATATTCTAAATATTCTACTCACCTTTCCAGCATGTCCCCGTCCTTCTTCTTTTCTTCCCGTGTTGAAAAAAACATTACATTAGTACAACATACATAAACATAAAAACAAAGTAAAATAAACATAATATACATTGTACTAACCTCCCCGTGATGTCCCTGGCCTCCTCCTCTTCTGCCCCGGCTGGGCCCTGGAACAATCCACGCTCTAAAATAAAATAAAAAATAAAAAAACTAACTGATATCCACATTTGCGGATCTCCCCGACGCTAATGAGCTTCCTACAGAGTTGCACGTGGCTGGGCGGTCCGGGATCGTGGACCCTTGTTTCCATTTTTTCGGCAGTCATTTTTTTCCTCGCTTAGGCGTTTTTCGAGTGCCAAAACGGTGGAATTTGGTATTAAATTCGAGTTTAACCTCACTTCCAGATGTCCTGGCTGTCCCCCCATGCTGTGGGTGTGTTTTTTTTTTAAATGTTGTATTTTTTGTGTGTTTTTAGTTTTTTTGGGTTTTGTGCGTGCGAGGTTCGGGGGCTTAGTGCGGTATTTTGCAAGACACAGGGGAGGGAGAGGAGGAGGGGAAGGAGAGGAGTTAATGGTTGTGTGGGGTGGTTTGGGGCGCCGTAGGACTAAGTGCTGCGAGTTTAGAGGTGTGTGGGGTTGTGTTATTCCAAACTCATGCGCCTTAAAGCCTCCACCTTCCGCAAAACTTTGTCACAGTGTAATGATATGCATTCATGACTTGACACTGCTGTCTCTTTTTGACTATGTTGGAAGTTTCTCTTTTTTGCCTGTTGTTGCTATGTGACTGGCAATAATTTTGTACACATTATGTCACCTTTTCCCCTAATTAGTAGAAGTAGCTCATATATCAATGAATAAATTAGCAGATACATGTCAATCAATTTAGGGGTCCGATATGCCATCAGACTCGCAATCCTGCAATGTTCAAAATAATAAAAATGAATGAAGGAAATGCTCTAGTCCATGTGGGTGGCCTGATATATGTTAACTAATTGATTCCCAAGATTGATATAACGCCGAAATGACACAAAAGAAAAAAAAAATAGATTTACGAGCTTGAGGCTGTTGTGCAATTAATTGCTTCATCGCTTTTGTAACGGAACCCATCACTGTTTTACCCTGTTTTATGATTATTATAGTAAAAATATGATTCTACTATTATACTGCATGTATGTTGGTTTATGCTCTGCAGAATATTGGCCCAGACTAGTGCAGACCTTGGCATGGGAGATAACCCTGTTACAGATAAGGAAGTATATTGTATAAAGTGTTTTCATTCTCAGATAAGAACAAAGAAGGATGATCTAATCCATGTCTGATTGTATCCAAGTTGCCAGGTAGCCTCAGGGAGGTGTGACTCACCTATTGTCCCTCTATGTGTATTGTGTGGCCAACTATGGGGGATATGTGAAATGTCTGTGTGTTATGTGTAAAAGATACTTTTACTAACTTTTGAACCCCTGGTCTGATTCATGCCATTTTTTAATATGTTGTTCCCCTGGGTGAGAGCTATTGAACGGTGCTGGACTTAAAGGTGTACCCCCTGTTTTTGGGGTACATCCAGAATGTGGTTAAAATTGTGTCTGTTTTAATTGTGTTACCTGTTATCTGAGGGGAGGAGACGTGGGGGTTGAACCATGTATATAATTGGCTGTTGTGATAATTATGTGGGTGTAGCCCTTCAGAGGGCACCATTGCATAAAAGGAGATCCCCTGTCATTAAAGTACGACTTGACCCTTCAAAACGTAGCCTCGTCTCGTTCTTGGAGGGGATTGCTATATCATACTGGGGATTGCTATGCGCTGCATACTCCCTGGGAGCTTTAAGCTACGTCGGTTGTGTCTCCCCAGTGTTGAGCAGCGGCTACAGAAGTGTGTGGCGATGCGGATGTATCTATTGGGAGAGCAGCCCCTGGATGAGTGGGTGACAAACTTAGAGACCCTGGTATGGCGAGAGCTCTGGCTAGACAACGCATACCAGGCCCTCTGGTGGCATACTGTTCCCCTGGACGTCTGAACACGACTTACCGGAGGGGAATGATTATGATGGCCCGGGTTTATTATGGGATGCCTTGGAGGACGACATTGATCTTGGCAGCACGGAGGGGTCTAGGTTTTGGGACATCTACGACTACCGGATGGGCATGTATGTCTGGGATGACGAAGGCGAGGTGAGCAAAGACATGACCCACCTGGTAATGAGAGAGTGGGAGCTGGAGCAGGACTACCAACACCTGCTCAGCTTCGTGCAGCCCCAACCTACTCGACAAGCAGAACCAGACTTCATTGACTGGTCCTGGGATGACCTCCAGATGGCAGGTAGAGATGGGACCGAGGTCTCTCTACCGGCCCTACAAGGGGCAGAGGGTGTCGTCCTTCCTCCCCAGCGGCAGTGTGAACCCCAGGGGGCAGAAGGTGTCGTCCTTCCCCCCCAGCGGCAGTGTGAACCCCAGGGGGCAGAAGGTGTCGTCCTTCCCCCCCAGTGGCAGTGTGAACCCCAGGGGGCAGAAGGTGTCGTCCTTCCCCTCCAGCGGCAGTGTGAACCACAGGGGGCAGAAGGTGTCATCCTTCCCCCCCAGTGGCAGTGTGAACCCCAGGGGGCAGAAGGTGTCGTCCTTCCCCCCCAGCGGCAGTGTGAACCCCAGGGGGCAGAAGGTGTCATCCTTCCCCCCCAGCGGCAGTGTGAACTACAGGGGGCAGAAGGTGTCGTCCTTCCCCCCCAGCGGCAGTGTGAACCCCAGGGGGCAGAAGGTGTCGTCCTTCCCCCCTAGCAGCAGTGTGAACCCGAGGGGGCAGAAGGTGTCGTCCTTCCCCCCCAGCGGCAGTGTGAACCCCAGGGGGCAGAAGGTGTCGTCCTTCCCCCCCAGCGGCAGTGTGAACCCCAGGGGGCAGAAGGTGTCGTCCTTCCCCCCCAGCAGCAGTGTGAACCCCAGGGGGCAGAAGGTGTCGTCCTTCCCCCCTAGCGACAGTTTACCCTAACCAGGGGAGACACCAATCTTCCAGACGGCGCAGATGGGACCGTGGTCTCTGCGCCCAAGCCTGTCCAGATCCCCAACTACCCTCACTGGGACAACCGGAGGACGGGGGAAGTACAAATTCCCCTCCCCAGCTAACTCCTAATGTGGCCCCAGGGTTAACAGAGGAAATGTTAACCCCCACTGACCCCCACGTTTCCCTGGCTACTGAGCCGGAATATGTCCCAAGTACCCCAGCAAAAGAGCTGGCATCAGGGCAGAGTGCCGCTGGCCTCTGCCCTCAAGTCCCCTCAGCGTGTTGCCCCATCACCACAGCGAAATATCCAGGTGCAGTAACTGTTTGTTGTGGGTGGGTTGCTCTTGCACTTTGTTGTTGTGGGGGGGGGGCTGCTCTAGCACTGGTTTATTGTGGGTTGGTGGATCGTCTAACGGAGGCACTGACCGGCAGAAGGTCAGGTGCCTGGTTAGACTTCCCCCCAAAGGGGAGATGTGTGACGAAGTGCCCTTCGGCACTTTGTCCTGGAGAGGACTGTTTGCCAGCCTCCTGCCCTGCGACTATGGCCCTGGGACATATTGCCCTTTAAACACAGTATTTGGCCATACCAGAGTGTATGTCACTCATTCTGGCCTTTACATACAGGGGGATCATTCGGTACTTGCCCTGTGTGAACCATGATACCACAGATAGCTATGCCATGGAGCCCATTCATATAATGAAAGACTATGGGAAAGACTTTAGCTACATGGCAATTGAACTGTGTGAAGAGGATCTGAGTGCTATTCGGTAGTTTTGTGCGCTCAGATCCCAGCTATCTGGGGATATGTGAAATGTGAGTAAATGTGAATTGCAGTAATGCTGATGGGTTGTCAAACTAGAGAATTGACCAACAAATACTTTTGTCCGGACATCCCCAGGCCGATCCGTTGGGATCAGACCTTGTATGCCGGCTTATGGTCAAGGGGGAGGTGTGTAACGGAACCCATCACTGTTTTACCCTGTTTTATGATTATTATAGTTAAAACATGATCCTACTATTATACTGCATGTATGTTGGTTTATGCTCTGCAGAATATTGGCCCAGACTAGAGCAGACCTTGGCATGGGAGATAATCCTGTTACAGATAAGGAAGTCTATTGTATAAAGTGTTTTCATTCTCAGATAAGAACAAAGAAGGATGATCTAATCCATGTCTGATTGTATCCAAGTTGCCAGGTAGCCTCAGGGAGGTGTGACTCACCTATTGTCCCTCTATGTGTATTGTGTGGCCAACTATGGAGGATATGTGAAATGTCTGTGTGTTATGTGTAAAAGATACTTTTACTAACTTTTGAACCCCTGGTCTGATTCATGCCATTTTTTAATATGTTGTTCCCCTGGGTGAGAGCTATTGAACGGTGCTGGACTTAAAGGTGTACCCCCTGTTTTTGGGGTACATCCAGAATGTGGTTAAAATTGTGTCTGTTTTAATTGTGTTACCTGTTATCTGAGGGGAGGAGACGTGGGGGTTGAACCATGTATATAATTGGCTGTTGTGATAATTATATGGGTGTAGCCCTTCAGAGGGCACCATTGCATAAAAGGAGATCCCCAAGTACGACTTGACCCTTCAAAACGTAGCCTCGTCTCGTTCTTGGAGGGGATTGCTATATCATACTGGGGATTGCTATGCGCTGCATACTCCCTGGGAGCTTTAAGCTACGGCGGTTGTGGAGTCTGTGGTAGTGTGGTGTCCGGTGCGGTGCTTGTAGGCCTCGACGCAAACTAGGACGCGTCCATCAACGGAGGTACCCGGTCGGGGTGCTAGTAGATCCGTTACTGCTTTCCCAGTCATTTACAATGTAGTATTGATTTACTAGCTAATTGCCTGTCAAGCAATGCCGGCAATAAAATTGTAAGGCCGGTAAGCCTGTTGTCACACAAAGTAAGTGTTTTGGTCGTCCAATTACCTTCAGCGCTCATTGCAAGGTCTGTGCTGAACGCCTTTTGGTGCTCATTGCGAGCGCTGAACGACTTCTGCGTTTATTGCAATCTTGTCGTCTGGTCCTTTTGTTTTCTCTCTATGTATTTTGTATAGATAATGAATTAATTAAAATCGTAAATTAATCTACTTTACCTATTTGTGATTAATATATGCAGCAAGCAATATCCTGAAGAACTAACAATCTTTTTTTGATGTTCCTGCAGCATACAATGCACATTTGCACTCTTGCTGAGCTGAGGTGTAAGTGTCAGCAATGTGTGCAGTGTGTAGTGTAAATAGGCTGCGTGCGCGATGGCAAACCGTTTGTTTAGCTGTGTAATTCTGCATTTTGTAATGGTTATGTTATTAGTTGCAAGTTAGTGTTGTAAAATGGCGGCGATTGTGTATGTGTTACGCGGGTATGGATAATTTTGCTTCCTCCCTAATAGTGTATTTTATATCTCGTACAGGCTTGTGTAAAAGTCTTATGTGTCTGGCGTTTTTTTTGCATGTGTATTGGTCGTGTAGCCTTTGTAGGATAAGTAGGCGGCTTGCACGAGTGCAAAACGTTTGTTTAGGTGTGTAATTCTGCGTTTTGGTTTGGTAATTTTATTAGTTGCAAGTTAGTGTTGTAAAATGGCGGCGACTGTCTATGTGTTAGGCGGTTGTGGAGCATTTAGCGTCCTCCCTAATAGTGTATTTTATACCCCGTACGGTCTTGTGTAGAAGTCTTATGTGTCTGGCGGGTTTTTGCGTGTTCATTGGTCGTGTAGCCTCGTTCTAATTTTCCGGCCTCAATTTTTTTTTTTTTTTTATTGGCGATTTTTGTGTGTGGAAAGTTGGAAACTTTGCAAATTGTGGTTCAATTGTCATGCAACCTGACTCCCAGACGTCGTTGCTGTGAGTGATGTTTTTTTTTTTTTAAAATTTTGGTGGTGTTATTGCTGTTTTTGTATGCGAGTGGTTCAGCCGTTATGTTCGTATGTTTTAGACGTCGTATTTGTATTTTTTTCTAAGTGTTGCAGGTCGTATTTGGTATGTGTAAGTGTTGCTTTCCTTGTTGCAAGTGTTACGGGCCGTCATTTTTTAATGCAATTTTTTTCAAACTGCTACTGAATTGTATAATTGAGTTTTTTGTTGATGTGTAGTTCCCTGGGTAGTAGGAATGAGTGCCTATGGCGCTCATCTCCACCAGCGCAGTGAGTGCCTTAAGCGCTAACTGCCTAAGTTGTTACGCGAGCCCTCAATCGTTAGCAACAACCCATATTGCTGACAACCTATATCTGGTACCGATAGGATTTTCTTCTACATTTGGCATTTCCGTGTGTGAAAATATTTGCGTGCTTAAGGAATCGTAGCAATTCAATAGCGATTTGCGATTTTAACTCTTGGGGGCTTTAAGCATCAAAGGCTTAGATGTGGTGTAAGTTACGGTTGTAACAAACGCAGGGATTTTCAGTAACCCATAGATTTTTTGCGACACCCAAAAAGACGCCAATTGATTAGCAAATTAGTTTACGGGCTCCATTACGGGCACCCATAAACAAAAATAGCTCAATTGAATCAAGGCCATAGACTTTTAGTATGTTCTGCTCATAGATTCCATTTTTGTACATGGGAAGATGACTCCTATTGTTAACAGAAATCATTTCATAGCTGTACTGACCATCACAAACCTAATTCCAGAAAGTCCACAAAGCCACATCTGCTTTGTTAAATGACTACTGTAGATTGTTACAGGCTCAAAATTACTGCGGTTGTCAAAAACTCCTCCTTTGATGTTTCAAGCCTTTAAATGTTACCAGTTCACAATTGCCTTTAAACCCTTAAATGGCAAATGTATCAAACAATTATACTAGTACTAGATAGGACTCGCAAGTGGGTTAACCACCTGTTGCGTAACAACGCAAAAGCAAATAAACACACACTACTGTATAAAAAATTCTAGGAAAGCAATGAAAGGCATTAGAATTAATTGCACAACAGTATCCAGCTCACAAATCTGCAATAAAAAATGTATTTCCGTATTATATCGATTCTGGTAATCAAGGCATTAATATATATAATTGAACAGGTGATTTATTGATTTTTATCGATTTTTACATTTCTGGATTGCGAGTCTGATTGCAAATCGGACATCTACGCACTAATTGATTGTAGATTGAACTCCATATTTTTGTCATGATGACGGTTATATTTACTATTGGCTCTGTCTAAAATGTTACTTACGGACTTGCTTAATTGATCATGATCATGCCCTGAAATGCTACTTATGGGTTCATGATTTGCGTGTTGGGGCTGTGATGGGCTTGAGTCAATGAAATACATCTATATATGTAACACATTTCTAACCCACAGACAAATGGTCAGTATGAAGGTGATTACGGCTTGGAATTAAATGGGGGTCAAGATTTTTGCTCCTGTCTTAGGAATTCCATGTCTGCCTCCCATGCTATCTATGTGCTTGCAGTCTGAGGGGTGTGTTCTGTTAATCTGTAATATCAGTTCAGTTGTTTTTAGCTCATTTGTTGATTCAGTTAATCACAGATGCTATGGTAATGTTACAGCTACATAGCAGACCTCTATGACTTTCATTTAAATACATTTTAATTACATTGAACAATTCAGTTTTTAAAACTCTTTGTTAATGATAGCACCGTTTTAATATCTCTGATGACAGACTTTCATACAGTATGAGCGCTGCTCAGGGAGAGCAGGGACAGCGCAGCTTTCATGCTGCAACAGAGAGCCATACCACCAAGTGCTGAAAAGACATATAAACTCTCTTTGCCCCTAACACCGATATCACAAACATTCTTCAAAGTTCAATATTAAGCAAAGCAAGTCATAGAAACATTAAGATAATAGCAGATACATTTCTGAAGGCCTATTATTCTGTCAATACATCCTAACAATAAAAAAATACCCTTAATTATATGGTCACTGCACAATAAAACAGTAAACATAATTGAAAACACAGTCTAAGAACAAACTTATGCAGGTAAAATATCATAAACCTATCTTTTATCAGAAAAAAATATAATACCTATAATACATGTTGCATGTATAAAATGAGTGTTTTTATTTCTACTGGAACATGGCTTGCAGTTATAATTGCAAGTAACTTATTTCGGAGCATGTGCAGGGGATTGGGGATGGGTCTCAAATACGAAAACCTCCAATTATTTAAAAAAACTCCACCTTCCTTTTAATACTCCTCCCCCCATCCACTAAATTATCAGAAGATGCTTAAGGTAGACAAGGTGGAAAGTTCCTCTACACATACACCATCTCTAAAAATGTGTTTATGCTTATGTCACATACAAATGTGACTTTTTCCCTAAAATACAAGGATCCTTCAATCATTTTGTTTATCTAAGGAATGCTTCAATTCATTTGTTACATTTGTCCATTTCTGCCTGATGGCTATTATATATTGCGCAGAAGTGGTAGGGGTCTCTGCTGGATCATTGCCTTCCATGCCTCTGTTAGGTGACAGACAGGAGTGAAAAATTGTGAAAATATCTGTGAAGAAACTGAATAATGTCTGATCTTCAAGATGCCCAGCTGTGTGTTTGGTGGTTGGCCTACCACATAAATTCAAGAAGAACTCAATAGGTGTATTCCAGATTATTAAAATCCTTACCATATATAGTTTTAGGTTCTGTGTTGAATCAGTGCCAAGAAATGACCAATTTTTTTTACATTTCCCTTTAATAACATTTATGTAACAGATTAGATTTGCAGCAACTGACAACACATGCAGAGCTTTTATTTTACAAATTGCATATCAGAATCAGTAAGCAGTTAAAGAGCCAGTATATTGGTAGCGTTCATAACTTTTATGTGGTAATGATTAATATGTGAATCTGCATTAGTTTTTCTTATTTAACCCCTTCCCTGCCATGAAATGGGTTTTTATAGATATACAGGTTAAAGGGAGGATGTCGGGCTTGTGTAGTGTGTTAACTTAGCGGGTACCACTCTGCAGCCTTGCTGTGGAGAATACAGAGCCTCAGACTCAGAGGCTTCTGCAAGGAGGCTGCGTGCACACTTGTGGCAAGAGAGATAAGTGAGAACACCATTGATGCAAGTCAGCTACGTTGAGGGGCAGTTTTAGGAGAACAGCGACGGAATAACACCATCTCTCAACAGTGTAAAGATTTTCTATACTCTGCTACCAAAACTGTGAGCTGCAGTGAAACGTGCTCCACACTCCGCCACAGGCTGATGGGAGGAGTTTCACCTAAAAGATGGAGATGGCTATTTTCAGTTTCTTCTCGGCTTTTGTAATCTTAATAAATAGAAAAGTTGTATATAGTGATGTTTACTACTTAAAAGTATGATTGCTGGACCATTACTATGGCATTTTAACTGCTGCTATTATTTACTGCAATAAATATTTTCAACTACCATGCACATGCCATGAAGAGTGAAGAGTATAGGAGCAACAGCTTTGGAACAAAGTTTGGGAACTCCTGCAAAGGGCAACTGCTGCTATGAAGAAATATGAAGACAGAGAGCGTGACTAGATGTAGGTGGCCATGCAACAACTGAGCTTAAGTCAAATGTCCTCAAAGTTGGATCTGCAGTAAATTTGTAAAATAAGCCAGGGTTGCTATTGTTGCTTATAGACTGCTTCCTCTTCCACTGTGCATCCATCTGGTATTCCAAGAGCCTTATTCAATTAGGGCTTAAAATATGCAACAGTTACAGAGTGATTCAATTGAACAATCCCGTAACCGCCTGGCCCAAAGCCTAAACCGTAAACCATGCAATTGTAAGTAGCATTTCAGAGCATGATCATGATCAATTAAGCAAGACCGTGACTACCGATTTTAGAAACAGCCAATAGTAAATGAGATATTTGATATATGATATCAGTAAAACAAGAAAGTTAAACGTCAATCAATTAGCATTTAGAAGTCTGATATACGATCAGACTCACCATGTACAAAATAATAAAAATGAATGAAGGAAATGTTCTAGTCCCTGTGGGTAGCCTGACATATTAACTCCTTGATTCCAGAGGTTGAAATGAAACAGAAAATGAAACACGAAAAAAAAAAAATTTGATTGCAGATTTGTGAGCTTGAGACTGTGGTGCAATTAATGTCTTTCATCGCTTTCCCCGTCTTTTGAAGTGCAGTATTGATTATTTATTTGCTTTTACAGTGCTACAATCAGGTGCTTAACCCCACTGCAAATCCTATCTGGTACTCATAGGATTTTATTCTATATTTGCCATTAACAGGTGTGAAAATATTTGCGGGGCTTGAGGAATTGAAGCAATTGAATAGCGATTTCCGATTGTAACATTTACAGGCTTGAAAGATCAAAGGATTAGCTGGGTCGGATTTTGACAACCGCAGGGATTTTCAGCCTGTAACCCGCAGATCTGCAAGTAGCTAAAAGACGGCAATTGAATAGCAAATTAGTTTACAGGCTACATTACCGGCTCCATGCAGGGGCAAAAGGGGCTGGGCTGGGTGGATTGCCAAGCTGTTGGGTCAAGGAGGAGTGGGGGATCAGGGGGGCTGGGCTAAACAATATTTATTAAAAACAATACATACATGTTGACAGCTCTGGGGGGCCCCCCAGAGAAGGGTCCCAGTGCATTGCACTGGGTGCACCGGCAATAGTTCCACCCCAATCTGGTAGAGCCAGTGTCTTTATATTCAATTGTACAGAGCTTGTTGTAGGAAATTGTGCCTTAGGTGTAGAAAGTCTACACTCTCTAAGTTGATCATTAAGTCCTGGTTCTGTTAATCGTCTGACTTCCAGTATCTCTCCCTGCCTAGCTGCATGTTCTAGCCCAGCCTCTGACTCCTGTACTTGTCAGTTCTCCGAAAGGCAATATTCCAGACTGCTGTTCTTTGTCAGTTTGTATGGCAATTTGACACTCCTTATTTGGTAAGAGACTTATGCCATGAACACAGGGGCATAGGATATGGGGGGATGGGAGGCGACAAATCCTCACCAGATTATATGACTAGTGAAATTAAACTTTTTCATGCAATATCATATGTCACCAGTGCTATGGTGCAGTATGTCTCTCCCAGGAAAGCTTTGACACAGCAACCCCAAGGGAGGCAGCGGTGGCATGGTGTGAGGAGAGGAGGGGCCGGGCTGCTGGTGTCCCTGGGATGCCTCATGGGTAGAGGAGGTGGGCCAGATAAGAATCATTGGTTGATGCCTCTTCTCCTCCCTAGAGCGCCTTGCCAGGCTCTTTATCACAGTCAATTTGCTGGCGCATGAGAGCCAGCATCACCGCCTGCGCAGCCTGGCTTGGTGGTAACGGTGGTGTTGGGGATAGAGGTCTGTGGGGCTTTGTTGGGATAGGAGGTGGCGGCGAAGACCTTTCCCTGGGGCCTGTGCCTTCTCCGAACTACCACCCCCCTGGGATCAGGCCCCTTCCCCTCTGTCCCTCTCCTAAGTATGCCTGACGCTCGCGCCCCCCTTCCACATCCACCTCTGCACTGTCCTCCTCTCCCCCCTCCTCTCCCTCTTCTCCCTCCACTCTCTCCTCCTCCCTCTCCCTCCTCCTCCTTTTACTCTTCTCCTCCCTCCTCTCCCTCCTCTCCTCACCTCCTCCCCACCTCTATTCCCCATGGCCACCTCTCACTCCTCTCTCTCCTCCTACCCAACTGTCCCCTCCTCTCCCCTCCTCTCTCCCCCCCTCAATTATATCCCAAAATTTAAATAAGGATAAAGAAGAAAAAGTATGAGGGCCGCAATCCTCCCCCTTATCCTCCCTCCTTCCGCCTTATCCTCCCTTCAATAACCTCCCTGTCCCCTTTCCCCTCTCTCACCTTGATCCGCTGAGCTCCTGCTGCTGCAGCACGTCTTCTTGATGTGACTGTACTGGACTATGCTAATGACATGACGTTACATGCGCGTCATGTCATTATAATATGCCGGTTCCAGACACACGCAGAAGACGCAATGCAGGAGCTCGGCAGGTCAAAGTAAGAAGAGATGAGAGAGGGAATAGGGAGGTTATTGGAGAGGAGGAAGGAGGGAGAATAAGCGGAGAAAGGGAGGAGGAGAATGAGACACAAGGGAGGGAGAGGTGGGGGAAAAGGAGACACAAGGGAGGGAGAGGTGGGTAAAAAGGAGACACAAGGGAGGGAGAGGTGGGGAAATGGAGACACAAGGGAGGGAGAGGAGGGGGGAAAGGAAACACAAGGGAGGCAGAGAAAGGGGAAAAGGAGGCACAAGGGAGGGAGAGGTTGGAAAAAAGGAGACACAAAGGAGGGAGAGGTGGGGATATAGGAGACACAAGGGAGGGAGAGGTGGGGGGAAAAGGAGACACAAGGGAGGGAGAGGTGGGGAAAAAGGAGACACAAGGGAGGGAGAGGATGGGAAAAGGGAGACACAAGGGAGGGAGAGAAGGGGAAAAGTAGACACAAGTGAGGGAGAGGAGGGGGAAAGGCGCCACAAGGGAGGCAGATGAGGGGGGAAAGGAGACACAAGGGAGGCAGAATAAAGAGGAAAAGGAGACACAAGGGAGGGAGAGGAGGGGGGAAGGAGACACAAGGGAGGCAGAGGAGGGGGAGAAGGAGACACAAGGGAAGGAGAGGTGGGGATATAGGAGACACAAGAGAGGCAGATGAGGGGGAAAAGGAGACACAAGGGAGGGAGAGGTGGGAAAAGGAGACACAAGGGAGGGAGAGGACGGGAAAAGGGAGACACAAGGGAGGGAGAGGTTGGGAAAAAGGAGACACAAGGGAGGCAGATGAGGGGGAAAGGAGACACAAGGAAGGGAGAGGTTGGGAAAAAGGAGACACAAGGGAGGGAGAGGTTGGGAAAATTATACACAAGGGAGGGAGAGGTAAGGAAAAAGGAGACACAAGGGAGGCAGAGGAAGAGGAGAAGGAGACACAAGGTAGGGAGAGGTGGGGATATATGAGACACAAGGGAGGGAGAGGTGGGGGAAAAAGGCGACACAAGGGAGGGAGAGGTGGGGAAAAAGGAGACAAAAGGGAGGGAGAGGATGGGAAAAGGGAGACACAAGGTAGGGAGAGAAGGGGAAAAGGAGACACAAGGGAGGGAGAGGAGGGGGAAAGGAGCCACAAGGGAGGCAGATGAGAGGGAAAAGGAGACACAAGGGAGGCAGAGTAAGGAGGAAAAGGAGACACAAGGGAGGGAGAGGAGGGGGGAAAGGAGACACAAGGGAGGCAGAAGAGGGGGAGAAGGAGACACAAGGGAGGGAGAGGGGGGTGTGCTCAGAGGGCACATAGCCTCACATTGTGTGGCAAACAGCATTGACAGGCTTACAATTTTACTCCCGCCATTTTTGACGGGCAATTTCCTAGTCTTTAAATATATGTAAGCAAGTAATAAGCGTAAATACATATGAAATAGAATCTAAATCAATAAAAACGCAAACTTCCTCTCTCAAATCTCTCCTACTCTCTCTCCAATAGAACCTGACCTCCAAATCCAGGACCTGTGGACAACACAGTCAACGCATGGGCATTTGGAACACAAATGTATAATCTCCCACTGTCAATCATATTCGGCTAGACCGCTTTTGATTGACTGAGGTCTCTGTCGCACTATGTTATTCCGCAATTGGTTATTGACGGCCAATCACGGCTTGTCCGTCCCCTTGAAAGTTTGCTTGGGCGGAAAGGGTTTACAGGCTTGCTTCTCAAGCCCGTAACTCGAGCCCTGCTCGAATTTAATAGCTCTGTAACTCTGCCAAATTTCAAGCCCGCAGCCGCAGCGGTCTCATTTTGCCCTTACTGGCTTGGAATTTAATGTGGTTGTTGCACTTGGACTGATACCATTAGAATTGAGGGAGAATATGTATTGCCTCAGATCACTGCTTCCATTGATAGTGGATAAGTACAACTGATAATCTAACATTCTGATTTGGTTATACTGTGTAGTGCGCCACTATTGTATGTTTTCTTTATACTTGCTAGTTGGTCTTCCCTTGTAGGCTGTGTGTCCTGGGAGTTTTTTGTCTCTTTATACTTTATCGCCCCCAGATATTTTTTGGCTCCTACGCCCATGTATGAACATCTAGATAGGACACCAGCTGACCCTGACAGTCATGGATTTAAATCAATTTACTTCCAATTAATTTAGTTAATTTTTTAAAGTAATATATTTTCGTTTACATATATATTAATATATACAATATATATGTAAATAAATACATTGGTGAAACAAAGGGATCTATCCTGTTATGTGCACGCACGGCACGGGAAGCCTACTGGTGCAGGGCGCACTTGCGTCAGTGACCAGTAGATGGTACTATAATGCCACAGAATAGCTTTTCTTCTGGACATTCCAGACAGTGTATCCAAAGGCTCATGATTTAGGAGATTTCTCTGCACCCCTTCCCTCCATCCACTTCAAAGTCATATAACACTTCAGGCGCGGATACATATTGATATTACCATGTGTGTATGTAAAATAAAACGATTTTCATCACATAACAAGACAGATTATGTATCTGTAGCAGGAAGATATGTTTTCAGCAAAGGATTTATTCAGTTTCTAAAGAGGGTTATCTGCAGTAGCTCTTGTGATCTAATGCACACATTTGTATTTTATTCCATATTATTGTTAAATGCACTTTAAAGGCATATTAAAGTGAGGTGCGTTATGATTTCTTCCTGTAGAGGAGCATTATAACCCATCTAGCAAAAATGTTTGCATGAAAAAATGCAACCCATGAGCAGTTTTGGGCGGGAAACGTATCAATTCACCAAGCCCGTAATTGCCCATTTCAAATCGGCCAATAGAAAATGAGACTGTCACAATTACGGCAGTAAAACCTGGAGGTTACCTGTCAATCAATCAGGTTCGGGGGTCTGATTTGTGATGAGACTCGCACAACTTTGAAAATTAAGAATTATGAAAATGAATGCCAATACTGTTCTAGTCCATATGGGTGGTCTAAAATATATTAACTCATTGATACCCAAGATCATTTAACCCCGAAATGACACATAAAAATAAAACTTATTTCCTGCAGTTGTGTGGGCTGGAGACTGTTAATTTACAGTGCAGTATTACTGTTTTATTTGCATTTACAGTGCTACGAATTGGTGTTTACAACCTTTGCGGATCCTCTCGAGTACATGTAGGATTTTCTCGTCTATTTGCGGATTACGAGTGTGGATACGTTTGTGAGCTCGGGAATTTGGAGCAATTGAATAGTGATTTGCGATTTTAGCCCTGCGAAAGTGACACATCAAAGGCTTCTGGATGGTGTAAGTTACGATTTGGATGGGTGACATTTTTTCCAGCTCGTAACTCGTAACCCGATCCGAGCCATCAAAAAGACACCAATTGAATAGCAAAATTGACTGCAGCCTCACTTACGGGCCTCCGGATCTCAAATTCAGCCAATTAAATGAGGCTCCATCCTTGCAACAACAAAAAAAAAATTGTGTTGGGGTGATGTTCACACCTCCAGACACTGCTGTTGCACTCTAGGGTATGAATTTGTGTGTGAGTGAGTAAGTGAGTGAGTGTGTAAGTCTGTGTGAGTGTATCTGTGAGAGTGAGTATGTATGTCTGTGTGAGTGAGTGTGTATGTCTGTGTGAGGTTGTCTGAGAGAGTGAGTATGTATGTCTGTGTGAGTGAGTATGTCTGCGTGAATGCCGGTGTATGTCTGTGTCTGTGTGAGTGAGTGTGTATGTCTGTGTGAGTGTGCCTGTGAGAGTGAGTATGTATGTCTGTGTGAGTGTGTATGTATGTCTATGTGAGTGAGTATGTATGTCTGTGTGAGTGAGTATGTATGTCTGTGTGAGTGAGTGAGTGAGTGAGTGAGTGTGTATGTCTGTGTGAGTGACTGTGTATGTCTGTGTGAGTGTGTCTGAGTGAGTGATTATGTATGTGTGAGTGAGTGAGTGAGTAACTGAGTGAGTGTGTATGTCTGTGTGAGTGTGTCTGTGTGAGTGAGTATGTATGTCTGTGTGAGTGAGTATGTCTGTATGTATGTCTGTGTGAGTGAGTATGTCTGTGTGAGTAACTGTGTATGTCTGTGTGAGTGTGTCTGTGTGAGTGAGTGATTATGTATGTATGTGTGAGTGAGTGAGTGAGTAAGTGAGTGAGTGTGTATGTCTGTGTGAGTGTGTCTGTGTGAGTGAGTATGTATGTATGCGTGAGTATGTCTGTGTGAGTGAGTGAGTGTGTACTGTATGTCTGTGTGAGAAGGAAAGTGTTTGGCACTGTGTAACACAGGTGAGAAAAAAGCTATAGTGGATGGGCAAAGAGAGATGGCAGCACGAGCACTGATTATGAACAAGCAGTGAGGAGGTTTACGTTCAGTGCAGAGAAAAATATTTCTCTTAATGTGTCCGGATATGTTTCAGGAAATAGAGGAACAGCGAGCCCTATGGATAACTGAACTGCAAGATATTTTGCTTTTGTTTCTATTGCTTTTGAGGTAAATCAGATAAGAAAAATAAATAAAAATGAGTTACGTCTTACACTTCCTTCCAAGTCCTGTCACAGCACCTTTTTTTTTTTTTTTTCTTTCCTTTGAAATATTCCTATTGTTTTAATGTTTGCTTCTCCATGATGTCTCCTGTCTTTTAATCATGTATTATATTACAACCCTCCCTTGTTTATCATTTGCATATTACCAGTTCCAACCTACTGGTGCAGTTACCCATCTCTGGTGTCTTCTCTCAGTTATATCAAAAAAATTGTAACAGGCTTATTGAGCATATTTGAGAAGAATTATAGTCCAACAATTTAGTATCAAAGGACCACTGTAACACACTAGCAAGAAAGCAAGTTATTTTAATTATGCATTGATCATTAATTAAATTACTATTTTTAATAATTTATGATAATATCCATTTTTCAATACATTTTCAAAAAATACATGATCAGCCTCCAGCTGAATCTTTAGTTTACACTGTGATAAGGTCATTAAGGTGAGTGTGGGGGTTTTGGCTGAGATCAGGTCTAAAGGATTTTAAGAACAATCACATATGATAAGTAAATAAATAATTATTGATTAACTACCTCAATAGCAATAGCTTGTTGTCAAGGAGAACCTGTATAACACCAAGAGCCCATTCAATTGCTAGGCTGCAACTCGATCGGAGTGGCCCGTATGTCTGCAAGTTTTAATTATCGTTTATTTGTAATGCGCCAACATATTTTGTAGCGCTATACATAATTTAAATTACAGGCAATGACAAGTTCAAGATTCACACATTGCAATGAATGGAGGCCCTGTCTTTGAGCTTGGAATCCAGTGTACATAGCGATTTCCCTAAAGCACCTTGCAGGATTGAAACTCGCAGACTTACAATCTAAAGGTTGAAGTTTGTATGTGGTACAGTAGGGAGAGAGTAGTGCTGAGTGTGTTAGGGTGGAAGGTTATAGGCTGCTTTAAAGAGGTGCGTTGTTATTGAAGTTTTGAAGGATTTAAGGCAGGAGGATAGTCTGATGAAGCGAGGCAAAATGTTCCAGAGAATAGGGACAGCGCGAGAAAAGTCCTGGAGATGGGAGTGAGAGGAGGTGACAAGAGTGGTAGAAAGAAGAAGGTCGTTAGCAGAACAAAGAGGGCATGTGGGGGAGTATTTGGAGATGAGAGCAGAGATGTATAGGGGTGTGCTGTGGTTGAGGGCTTTATAAGTTAGGGTCAAGATTTTTACTTTTATTCTGGAGGCTAAGGGAAGCCAGTGGAGTTATTGACAAAGAGGAGCTGCCAACACTGAACGATGTGTACTGAAGATGAGTCTGGCGGAGGCATTCATTATGGATTGAAGTGGGGAGAGGCGAGTGGTGGGCAGGCCAACAAGGAGCGATTTGCAATAGTCGAGCCGGAAAATGAGGAGAGAGTGTATTAGAATCTTAGTAATGTCTTATGTGAGGTCATATTTTGGATATGTTTTTTAGATGGAGAAGGCAAGATTTAGTTAGGAACTGTATGTGAGGGATGAAAGAGAGGGCAGGGTCCAGTAGAACCTCGAGACAACAGGCTTGGGAGGAGGGAGTGATGATGGCATTGTTGACAGAGAGAGAGAGATGTGAGGAATTGAAGCTGTAGTAAAGGGTGGGAAGAATAAGAGTTCAGTCCTAGACATTTTGAGTTTTAGATGGTGGGCGGACATCCAAGAGGATATACTATAGAGGCAGTTAGAGAGGTGTGCTAGATCTGGTGCTGAGAGGTAGATTTGAGTGTTATCTGCATAGAGATGGTACTGAAACCCAAAAGAGTTTATAAGGGTACCGAATGAGGATGTGTAGATGGAGAAGTAAAGGGGGCCTAGGACTGATCCTTGGGGTACACCAATAAATAGGGTTTGAGGAGAAGAAGAGGTGCTGGAGAAGGAGACGCTAAATAATCGTTCTTGGAGGTATGATGAGAACCACGAGAGAGCAGTGTCTTGAATGCCGAGGGAGGAGAGAATGTGGAGTAGAAGCAGAGGGCCAACTGTGTCAAAGGTGGCAGAGAGATACAGAAGAAGCACCATGGAAAGGTGGCCTTTGGACTTGGTTTGAGCAGGTCATTTCTTGACTTTTATGAGGGCTGTCTCAGTGGAGTGTTGGGGCCGAAAGCTATATTGGAAGGTGTCCAGAAGAGAGTTAGAGGGGATGAAACAAATGAAAAGGCGGCTATAGACGAGCCGCTCCAGCAGTTTGGAAGCCAGGGAAAAGTAGAGAGATACTGTAGATGCAACGAATCGAATCGAATGGGGGTTTCTTGAGAGTGGGTGTAATTAGGGCATGTTTTAGAGATGATGGAAATGTGCCAGTGTTTAGGGAATGGTTGAAGATGTGTGTGAAAGCTGGGATTAGTGTAGTATAGAGGTGAGGGATGAGCTGAGATTGAATAGGATCCAGAGGACAGGTAGTGAGGTGAGAGGATGATATTAGGATGGAGACTTCAACCTCTGTTGCAGGGTTAAAGTAGTTCAAAGTGGCTGTGGGAATGGGGAGGGGAGTAGACTGGGTATTGTTGGTTAGTTGAGAGGGTGGAGTGGGTTAGCCACGATGAGACGAGAGATCATTGCGGATAGTTTGAATTTTATGTGTAAAATGGTTGGCAAAGTCTTGAGCCGTGAGACAGGAAGGGATGGGAGGAGGTGGTGGGCGGAGGAGAGTATTGAAAGTGGCAAACAGACATTTGGGGTTCGGGGACAGAGTTGATATTAGTGATGTGAAGCAGAGAGATAGGAGAGAAGAGGAGGATAGTGTGAACTGAAAAATATGAAAATTGGAGGGATGGGACAGGGGGTATGAGGTGATAAGTACAGCGAGAGGAAAGTAAAACACCCACACCACCACCTTGTTTGTTCCCAGGTCTAGGTGTGTGGCTGAGGTGAAAACCACCATGCAAGAGTGCTGCAGGTGAGGCAGTGTTTTTTGTGAGAGCCAGTAGATTGAGGGAGTTGGTAATGAATAGGTCGTGAGTGAAAGTGAGTTTATTGCAGATAGATTGTGCGTTCCAGAAAGCACAGGAGAAAGGTAGAGTAGAAGGTTTGTGACAAGTGATGGGTATCGAATTCTGTGTGTTTCGGGTGTTTGCTGCCCTTGGGGCAGAGCGTAGCTGAGAGCAGGTAGAAATGAGAGAGGGACCTAGGTTAGGGGATATGTCTCCAGCAGTCAGGAGAAGGAGGAGTGAGAGCGAGAGTATATGAGAGTGGGACTTACAGTGATGTTTCTGCTTATGAGTGTTAGGGAAGGGATGAGATTGTGATTGGAGAAGGGAGAGTAGCTCGTGGGAGCAGAGAAGAGGTGATGAGAAAGGTGAGATGGTTATAGTATTGGGGGCGTGATATGGATAGGCTGCAAATGAAAGTCTGAGAGAGAGGCAGTAGAAGATGAGGAGGAGAAAAAAGTGAGAGAGCATTGTGACACAGTGTGTACGTGAAGGGAGTAGATGAGATGGAGGGTAGGAAAAGTTAGTGACCGTGGTGGGTGAGTAACTAGGTTGTGTGTGTGTATATATATATATATATATATATATATATATATATATATATTTATATTTATTTATTTATATATATATATATATATATATATATATATATATATATATATATATAGTGTAAATCATGTGGGTATGTATAAGTTAAGAAAATGCAAAGGTGAGTGGGCAGAGAGAGCAGTGAAAGCAGAAGCCAGGAGAGGTTTCAAGATGGTTGCTGGGGGCTGAAATAAAGAAGGAGTGAGATATAGTGAGGGACTAGCCCAGTATTTAAGCATGTAAAAGGAGCATTTGGTGCAGACAGATATGAAGGTGTGAAGGGGGTGGGGAGATGGTGGTAGAGTAATACAGTGTGAAAGCTTACAATTTAACAAATTAGAAATGCAGTTACTATGTGAACAAAAATTATATCAGATATGGATATTCATAATTAATTTAACAGGAGGATACAGTAGAGTAAAAGGTGAATCATTGAGATGGCTGTAGATAGCAGTGAAAGCAGAAGCAAAGAGAGGTTTCAAGATGGTTGCTGGGGGCTTGTAGCAGTGAAAGCAGAAGCCAGGAGAGGTTTCAAGATGGTTGCTGGAGGCTGAAATAAAGAAGGAGTTCCAGCCCGATAGCGCACATTGCAAACCATGCTATTGAAAGTAGAATTTGCTGGCTTGAACTGGATTGCTGACGCATAGCCGTAACTCGCGGTTAGAAACAGCAAATGGAATGTGCGTCCAATCGTTACTTGTGGTTAAAGCCCGAATGACTTTCATTGAAGTCCTACGGGCTTTAACCACGAGTCACAATTGGACCCACATTCCATTGCGTCAGCGATCGTTTTCAAGCCCGTAGTAGCTCAATGAAAAATGGAGGTTGGATTTCAAAGTCATACGGGCTTGAATTATGAGTTATCATGGCACCCACATTCCAGTTATAATGCAATATTGCTAAAGCCGTAAATATGATATTCTATTACATGCGAGTTCCATTATATGTATTAAAACAATGATTGCCGGGATCAATATAACAATCTAAAGAATAAAAATAAACATGAAATAAAGTATTTTTGTTGGCCGATTTGTGAGCTTGAGAATGTTGTGCTATTAATTCTAACACCTAACATCACTTTCCCTTTTAATAAAAGTACAGTAGAGTATTTATATATGCATTTACAGTGCTCGGTACATGTCATTAAGCCCTTTGCGAGAGCTCCTTAGTACCAGTAACTTGTGGTTCGACTTTTGCCATTTGCGGGCTTGACAGGGTTGTTAGCGAGGGGGAATCGGAGCAATTGAATAGAGATTTGCGATTTTAACGATCGTAACTCTTGCAGCCATGAAAGATAAAAGGCTTGGAGGGCATTAACTTGCGATTGTACAAATAGCAATGGATCAGAGCAGTAAGGAATGGATCAGAGCAGTAAGGACAGCTGCTGATTATACAATAAGGGAAGTTCTTTATTAAGCATTAATTGCGATGTACATTCTAGTACTTTATTGATTTATACTGCTGCTTTATATGGACTGATATCAGCAATATACCAAAGGAAGTCCTGTTTGCTTTGGTGATAACAATGTTTATTAAAGCATCTTGTTCATTCACACTGCTGCTTTATATACATTTCTGTATAGGTCTATATAAATTTTACAGTGTATTGTTTTCATGCACAATTGTAGGAGATAGAGTAGATTTTTGGCCATAGGGGTAATTGGTGGACCCCACAAGCCGCCACACGTATGAAGGGTGTTGTATGTTTTAGTTTAGAGTAGATCTTCCCAAGGGAATAAATGACGGGCTCCACAAAGCCACCATAACAGGTTTGTAGGGACTCTAGTTTAGGGTTCCCCTTCATTATATATATTGAATAATAGTTGAAAAAGAAGGATAGATACTTCCTATATTCTGAGGGAATAGTTCCTAAATATATAACAAAATTGTAGTATTATGAAACTAAACAGATCGTAAGTGTAATATATAGTGTATCAAAAATAGAAGGAAAAGAAAAGACACTCATAATCTAATTGTTTTACCCTTAAGAAAGTTGTAACAAGGAATAATACATAAAACCAAAGAGTTTATTAATTCATTAAAAAATCAAAAAAGAAAATAAACACGGCGATTAAAAAATATACTAATTTCCCATAGGTCGTCACTATGATATAAAATATTGATACAAACAATTTGTCATTGATATACAGTACTCCTAACATATGTGGATCTTAATCAATAAAGCACCTGCATAAACCAACCCATATACTAAAAAAGTTAACTAGAGAAACCATATATACATATATTATACTGATCACACGCCGCCAGACCACGTTGACTGCAAGCATGTTCTTTTGCGGTCCGATGTGGATTACAGTTACTGTCTAAAGATTACCAGCACTTCAGAATAAACAGTGACTCTATATTACTAAAGATAAGTGCCATGTCTATGCAATATCCAAATTGATTGTAGTTTTGAGAATCGCTCATTACAGGAGATTTATATACAGTATAAGCAAATCAGTATAGTCTGATCCTAGTACCTAATTAATTACCTTATTATAAAGGGTGTTATTCAGACCGAAAATTAGTCAACATTGATATTTAGACATATATATTTAATATATTGTCTATCTTCTGATTGGTGGATTTATCTACAGGGAGTGCAGAATTATTAGGCAAGTTGTATTTTTGAGGATTAATTTTATTATTGAACAACAACCATGTTCTCAATGAACCCAAAAAACTCATTAATATCAAAGCTGAATATTTTTGGAAGTAGTTTTTAGTTTGTTTTTAGTTTTAGCTATTTTAGGGGGATATCTGTGTGTGCAGGTGACTATTACTGTGCATAATTATTAGGCAACTTAACAAAAAACAAATATATACCCATTTCAATTATTTATTTTTACCAGTGAAACCAATATAACATCTCAACATTCACAAATATACATTTCTGACATTCAAAAACAAAACAAAAACAAATCAGTGACCAATATAGCCACCTTTCTTTGCAAGGACACTCAAAAGCCTGCCATCCATGGATTCTGTCAGTGTTTTAATCTGTTCACCATCAACATTGCGTGCAGCAGCAACCACAGCCTCCCAGACACTGTTCAGAGAGGTGTACTGTTTTCCCTCCTTGTAAATCTCACATTTGATGATGGACCACAGGTTCTCAATGGGGTTCAGATCCAGTGAACAAGGAGGCCATGTCATTAGATTTTCTTCTTTTATACCCTTTCTTGCCAGCCACTCTGTGGAGTACTTGGACGCGTGTGATGGAGCATTGTCCTGCATGAAAATCATGTTTTTCTTGAAGGATGCAGACTTCTTCCTGTACCACTGCTTGGAAAGAAGGTGTCTTCCAGGAACTGGCAGTAGGACTGGGAGTTGAGCTTGACTCCATCCTCAACCCGAAAAGGCCCCACAAGCTCATCTTTGATGATACCAGCCCAAACCAGTACTCCACCTCCCCCTTGCTGGCGTCTGAGTCGGACTGGAGCTCTCTGCCCTTTACCAATCCAGTCACAGGCCCATCCATCTGGCCCATCAAGACTCACTCTCATTTCATTCGTCCATAAAACCTTAGAAAAATCAGTCTTGAGATATTTCTTGGCCCAGTCTTGACGTTTCAGCTTGTGTGTCTTGTTCAGTGGTGGTCATCTTTCAGCCTTTCTTACCTTGGCCATGTCTCTGAGTATTGCACACCTTGTGCTTTTGGGCACTCCAGTGATGTTGCAGCTCTGAAATATGGCCAAACTGGTGGCAAGTGGCATCGTGGCAGCTGCACGCATGACTTTTCTCAGTTCATGGGCAGTTATTTTGCGCCTTGGGTTTTCCACACGCTTCTTGCGACCCTGTTGACTATTTTGAATGAAACGCTTGATTGTTCGATGATCACGCTTCAGAAGCTTTGCAATTTTAAGAGTGTTGCATCCCTCTGCAAGATATCTCACTATTTTTGACTTTTCTGAGCCTGTCAAGTCCATCTTTTGACCCATTTTCCCAAAGGAAAGGAAGTTGCCTAATAATTATGCACACCTGATATAGGGTGTTGATGTCATTAGACCACACCCCTTCTCATTACAGAGATGCACATCACCTAATATGCTTAATTGGTAGTAGGCTTTCGAGCCTATACAGCTTGGAGTAAGACAACATGCAAAAAGAGGATGGTGTGGTCAAAATACTCATTTGCCTAATAATTCTGCACTCCCTGTAGTAATTCTAGGTTCTCATATATAGATTAATTTTATACCAAATGTCTGATATGTATTGATGGCAGGCTATACTGGACTGGGGGTACAAGTTTAGCACCTTTCTTAAATAAATAATATAGTCACATTAAAAATTAAAAATGTAAATCATTCTTTCATTAGCACTGCACACTTTCTTAAATTGTTCTATTAATATTTAGTATTTTCTAGCACAGTGCACTTTATCTCTCCTGTTTTAAGATGCTGTGCATGCCTTTCCAAGGACCAGTGCAATTCTGCTAATCAGTATAATATATGTATACTAGCGAATTGCCCGTCAAAAAATGACGGCAATGAAATTGTAAGGTAGCTAATGGTGTTTTGTGTGTACTACTGAGATATCTAATACATTAATAAATTAATATACTTTACCTATTTTGAAGCATTGTGTTGAAGAGCTGGCAATCTGTTTTGATGTGGCTGCAGCATTAGTGGTGTGGAGCTGCTGTGTAAGCATCCTAAATGTGTCCAGTGTAATAGTGTGCGTGCGCGAGAACAAACCGTTAGCGTAGTTGTGTACTTGCGGGTAATGTGTAATGGCGGGTAATGTGTGGTATGCGTCTTAGCAAGACATCCATAGGTCGTTTGTGGTGTTTTGCGGGTTTCTTGTGGTGTTTTGCGTGTTTAGAGTGCTGTAGCCTCGTTTTAGTTTTGTCCTGCGGCCATTTTTTCTCTTGCTTAGCGAATTTTGTAGTGTTCAAACTGTCTCGTATGTTTGCGTTGCGACATAAAGTTTGCGAGGGTCGCAGTTGCCTTCGGCGCTCCATGCCAGCAACTGAGGCCCTCGCTATGCGAGGTCCGTGGCTCGCTTCGCGAGGGCCGCGGGCAAGGACCTCAGTTGCTGGTTCGGCGCTCCATGCCAGCAACTGAGGCCCTCACCCGCAGCCCTCACTACATGAGGGCCGCGGGCTCGCTGCAAGGGCAGCGGGCTCGCTACGCGAGCCCGCAATTGTGAGCAACGGCTCTGGCAGGCTCGCCTGCTCACAACTATATATGTGATAGTTTTATTATACAAAGAGTGTGTATTTGTATCAATGCAGTGTTTTGATAGAAAATCATATATCTGTAAAAAAAAAAGAGGAGAGAGGGGGGGAGAGGAGAGGGGAGAGGGGGGAGAGAGGAGAGAAGGAGAATGAGAGGTAAGGGGGATGAGAATGAGAGGGGGAGAGAGGAGAGAAGGAGAATGAGAGGGGATGGGGATGAGAATGAGAGGGGGAGAGAAGGAGAGGGGGGGGAGAGAAGGAGAGAGGAGGGGGAGAGGAGGGAGAGGAGAGAAGGTGGAGGGGGAGGGAAGGGGAAGGAGAGTGGAGGTAGCGGGGGAGGGGGAGAGAGAGCGAGAAGGGGATGGGGGAGCGAGAAGGAGAGGGGAGGGAGAGCGAGAAGGAGAGGGGAGGGAGAGCGAGAAGGAGAGGGGAGGGAGAGCGAGAAGGAGAGGGGAGAAGGGGGAGAGAAGGGGAGGAGAAGGGGCAGAGAAGTGGAGGAGAGGGGGCAGGGAAGGGAAGGGGAGGGGGGAGTGGGAGGGAGAAGGGAAGAGAGAAGGGGAGGGAGGGGGAATGAGAAGGGAAGGGAGGGCGAATAAGAAGGGGAGGGAGGGGAAGAGAAGGGGAGGAAAGGGGGAGAGAAGGGGAGGAGAGGGTGGAGAGAAGGGGAGGAGAGAGGAGAGAAGGGGAGGAGAGGGTGGGAGAGAAGGGGAGGAGAGGGTGGGAGAGAAGGGGAGGAGAGGGTGGGAGAGAAGAAGAGGGAGGGGGAGTGAGGGGAGTGAGAGAGAAGGAGAGGAGAAGAAAAGGGGGTAGAGAAAGGGAGGAGAGAAAGGGAGGAGAGAAAGGGAGGAGAGAAGGGGAGAGAAGGGGAGGAGAGGGGGGAGAGAAGGGGAGGAGAGGGGGGAGAGAAGGGGAGGAGAGGGGGCAGAGATGGGGAGGAGAGGGGCAGAGAAGGGGAGGAGAGGGTGGGAGAGAAGGGGAGGAGAGGGTGGGAGAGAAGGGGAGGAGAGGGTGGGAGAGAAGGGGAGGAGAGGGTGGGAGAGAAGAAGAGGGAGGGGGAGTGAGGGGAGTGAGAGAGAAGGAGAGGAGAAGAAAAGGGGGGAGAGAAAGGGAGGAGAGAAAGGGAGGAGAGAAGGGGAGGAGAGGGGGAGAGAAGGGGAGGAGAGGGTGGAGAGAAGGGGAGGAGAGGGGAGAGAAGGGGAGGAGAGGGGAGAGAAGGGGAGGAGAGGGGCAGAGATGGGGAGGAGAGGGGGGAGTGTGAGGGAGAGGGGAAGAGAGAAGGGGAGGGAGGGGGAATGAGACGGGGAGGAGAGGGGGAGAAAGGGGAGGAGAGGGGGAGAGAAGGGGAGGAGAGGGGGAGAGAAGGGGAGGAGAGGGGGAGAGAAGGGGAGGAGAGGGGAGAGGAGGGGAGAGAAGGGGAGGAGAGGGAGAGAAGGGGAGGAGAGGGGAGAGAAGGGGAGGAGAGGGGGCAGAGATGGGGAGAAGAGGGGGCAGAGATGGGGAGGAGAGGGTGGGAGAGAAGGGGAGGAGAGGGTGGGATAGAATGGGAGGAGAGGGTGGGAGAGAAGAAGAGGGAGGGGGTGTGAGGGGAGTGAGAGAGAAGGAGAGGAGAAGAAAAGGGGGGAGAGAAAGGGAGGAGAGAAAGGGAGGAGAGAAGGGGAGGAGAGGGGGAGAGAAGGGGAGGAGAGGGTGGAGAGAAGGGGAGGAGAGGGGAGAGAAGGGGAGGAGAGGGGAGAGAAGGGGAGGAGAGGGGGGAGAGAAGGGGAGGAGAGGGGGGAGAGAAGGGGAGGAGAGGGGAGAGAAGGGGAGGAGAGGGGCAGAGATGGGGAGGAGAGGGGCAGAGATGGGGAGGAGAGGGGCAGAGAAGGGGAGGAGAGGGTGGGAGAGAAGGGGAGGAGAGGGTGGGAGAGAATGGGAGGAGAGGGTGGGAGAGAATGGGAGGAGAGGGTGGGAGAGAAGAAGAGGGAGGGGGAGTGAGGGGAGTGAGAGAGAAGGAGAGGAGAAGAAAAGGGAGGAGAGAAGGGGAGGAGAGAAGGGGAGGAGAGAAGGGGAGGAGAGAAAGGGAGGAGAGAAGAAGAGGGAGGGGGAGTGAGGGGAGGGAGAGAGAAGGAGAGGAGAAGAAAAGGGGGGAGAGAAGGGGAAGAGAGGGGGAGAAGGAGTGTGGAGGTTGGTAGAAGGAGTGTGGGGGGAGATAGATGGGATAGAGGAGGGGGAGAAGATAGGGGAGATATGAGTTGGGTTAGGAGGATTTAAGGTAAAATATCCCGACAGCTCTCGGTCCCCTGACCTCCTCCTTCATCCTGAGGGCGTCCTGCCTGCTGCCTGTCTTCCACAGTGCAAACAGGACCCCTGGAGGAGGAGCCAGGCTCAGAGGGAGGCACACTCACACACCAGTGATAGATGGAGGGACAGACACATAGACAGGGAACGGAAGCACACTCACACAACTTTGCGAGGGCCTCAGTTTTTGGCGAAGGCGCTCCATGCCAGCAACTGAGGCCCTCGCATAGCGAGGGCCGCGGGCTCGCGCTGCCGCGGCTCGCGCAGGCGGCGTCAGTTGCTGGCATGAAGACATCACATCATCACATCACATATATAGTTGTGAGCGTACGGGCCGTTGCGAGCCCGCAAGCGTGAGCAACGGCCCGTACGCTCACAACTATATATGTGATATGGTTTCTCATGTAAACTTTTTTAGTATATGGGTTGGTTTATGCAGGTGCTTTATTGATTAAGATTCACATATATTAAGAGTACTGTATATCAATGACAAATTGTTTGTATCAATATTTATATCATAGTGACGACCTATGGGAAATTAGTATGTTTTTTAATCGCTCTGTTTATCTTCTTTTTTGATTTTTTTATGAATATATTGAATAATACCTAAGATTTATTTGTAACACTATATATGGATAGATTGTTTATCCTTGTATAATTATGTGAGCACAGGCACTTTTACTTGTATATTGCACTTTACTTACAGTATTCAGCACTTTTCCAAAAAAAATGTTGTATGATATTTATTATCTAATATATTGATATTATTGTTGATGCAATATCAATTAACACTGTTCATGTAGAGATATTATTATAGATGACTTTTTCTTGTGGGACACATGATGTTTTTAAATTTGTTTTATATTTGTGAACAATAAAAGGTTATTTTTAATTATTTATGTCTGTCTTGGTCCAATTCCCCATGTGCTGCGGATTCTCTATATAAGGGTTAGCTGGTGGTTTATAATTGTGCCTTTTTTCTTCAAACTTAGTGTGTAGAGTTAAACTTACCACCACTAGTATGATTTATCATATTTATCAGAGATTTTCATGTTTTAAGTTTTTTCATTTTCATTGTGTATTAATAGGGTGAATCAACCTGTATGGTGTATTATCTAGTTTTTGATTCTTGATAAATTGCATAACAGTCTCAAGCTGCCAAATCTGCAATAAATTTTTAGTTAATACATATCAGGCCACACACATGCACTACAACAGTATCGTCATTATTTTTTATCATTTTATACATTGCAGGATTGCGATTCCGATCGCATATCGGACTTCTAAACACTAATTGACATTTAACCCCCAAGTTTTACTGACGTTATGATGATGGTCTCATTTACTAGTTTTTGTTTCTAAATCGGTAGTTACGGCCTTACTTACTTGATCATGCTCTGAAATGCTACTTACGGGTGCATGGTTTACGGTTTAGGCTTTCAGTCATGTATCTGCGGGCTTGATCAATTGAATCGGTCTGTAACTGTTGCCACTTTCAAGCAGACTTACTGCAACAATTACAGATCGATTCACTTGAACAAGCCCGCAGCTACATGTCCGAAAGCCTAAACCGTAAATCATGCAAGCCCGCAAATCGGCAGGAAATTAAATTTTTATGTTTCATTTCAGGGTTAAAACGAACTCGGGTATCAATGAGTTAATTCATATCAGGGCCAGCCCTATGGACTAGAACAGAATTGACATTCATTTTCATAGATCTTTATTTTTGGGTTTTGCGAGTCTGATCGCATATCGGACCCCCGAACCTAATTGATTTACATGTAACCTCCATGTCTTACTGCTGTAATATTGACAGTTGCATTTTCTATCGACTGAAATGTGAGGTTACAGGCTTGCTTAATTGATCATGTTCCCGTCCTGAACTGCTATGAACCAGTGATTGGTTTACTTTGGGACAGTATCTTACGGGCTTGAGTAATTGAATAGCATCGCAATCAGCGCACAGGGTGCTTAGACAACCAAAAGTAGAGAGGAGAGGATTGCAAGAATTGCAGAGGAGAGGATCGCAATGAGCACCAAAGGCGTCCAGCATGGGGCTCACAATGAGCTCGAGAGTGCTCAGAGGAGCAAAAGTACATGAGGGGAAAGGCTCGGAATGAGTGCCAAAGGTGATCAGCGCAGCCCTTGCAAACACCATCAAAATTACACCAAGGGAAAGGTTTGCAATGAGCGCCAAAGGCGATCAGCGCGGGGCTTACAATGAGCGCCGAAGGTGCTCAGACAACCAAAAACCTTACATTGTGTGCCAAACAGCATTCCCAGCCTTACAATTTTATTGCCGTCATTTTTTGACAGGCAAGTCGCTAGTTACTATACAGTTGCAAGCAAAAGTATGTGAACCCTTTTGAATGATATGGATTTCTGCACAAATTCATAAAATGTGATCTGATCTTCATCTAAGTCACAACAATAGACAATCACACTCTGCTTAAACTAATAAACCTAAACTAATAACACACAAAGAATTAAATGTTACCATGTTGTTATTGAACACACCATGTAAACATTCACAGTGCAGGTGGAAAAAGTAAAGTAAAAATGAGATGAGATTGGAGGTGTTGGTTACAGCTGCCCTGTCCTATAAAAAACACACACCAGTTCTGGGTTTGCTTTTCACAAGAAGCATTGCCTGATGTAAATGATGCCTCACACAAAAGAGCTCTCAGAAGACCTACGATTAAGAATTGTTGACTTGCAAAAAGCTGGAAAGGGTTATAAAAGTATCTCCAAAAGCCTTGCTGTTCATCAGTCCACGGTAAGACAAATTGTCTATAAATGGAGAAAGTTCAGCACTGCTGCTACTCTCCCTAGTAGTGGCCGTCCTGTAAAGATGACTGCAAGAGCACAGCGCAGACTGCTCAATGAGGTGAAGAAGAATCCTAGAGTGTCAGCTAAAGACTTACAAAAGTCTCTGGCATATGCTAACATCCCTGTTAGCGAATATACAATATGTAAAACACTAAACAAGAATGGATTTCATGGGAGGATACCACAGAGGAAGCCACTGCTATCCAAGCAAAACATTGCTGCACGTTTACAGTTTGCACAAGAGCACCTGGATGTTCCACAGCAGTACTGGCAAAATATTCTGTGGACAGATGAAACTAAAGTGGAGTTGTTTGGAAGAAACACACAACACTATGTGTGGAGAAAAAGAGGCACAGCACACCAACATCAAAACCTCATCCCAACTGTGAAGTATGGTGGTGGGGGCATCATGGTTTGGGGCTGCTTTGCTGCGTCAGGGCCTGGAAGGATTGCTATTATCGAAGGAAAAATGAATTCCCAAGTTTATGAAGACATTTTGCAGGAGAACTTAAGGCCATCTGTCCACCAGCTGAAGCTCAACAGAAGATGGGTGTTACAACAGGACAACGACACAAAGCATAGAAGTAAATCAACAACAGAATGGGTTAAACAGAAGAAAATACGCCTTCTGAAGTGGCCCAGTCAGAGTCCTGACCTCAACCCGATTGAGATGTTGTGGCATGACCTCAAGAAAGCGATTCACACCAGACATCCCAAGAATATTGCTGAACTGAAACAGTTCTGTAAAGAGAAATGGTCTAGAATTACTCCTGACCGTTGTGCACATCTGATCTGCAACTACAGGAAACGTTTGGTTGTAGTTATTGCTGCCAAAGGAGGTTCAACCAGTTATTAAATCCAAGGGTTCACATACTTTTTCCACCTGCACTGTGAATGTTTACATGGTGTGTTGAATAAAAACATGGCAACATTTAATACTTTGTGTGTTATTTGTTTAAGCAGACTGTAATTGTCTATTGTTGTGACTTAGATGAAGATCAGATCACATTTTTTGACCAATTTGTGCAGAAATCCATATCATTCCAAAGGGTTCACATACTTTTGCTTGCAACTGTATATTAAGAATCAGCTTAATAGGGCAATCATGGGTAATCTTCATGTTGCAAAAGTTACAGAACACAGTAATAAAATAGACAATTGATCAACAATTTTTTTTTTTGCTTCTGTTCTGTGATTTCTACTGAATAGTAAGTGTGTTGTGTACTTGTGCACTATTTAGGGGCAGCTGAGAGGGGGTGTGATTTTGCCTGTGTAAAGCTATATCAGTGTGTTGTGTACTTGTGCAGTGATTAGTGGGCAGGTGAGTAGTAAGAACCTAATATAAACAGGCGAAGCAGCGAACCTGTGAGCTTGTAAATACTTCTAGTATAAGTGCAGTTCTAGTGTAAGTGTAGGAGATTCAATAAAAGGAGCAAGTTCAAAGAAAGGGGGAGCACATTGTAGTGCTTTATATAATCACCCCCCGCCCCCCCACACTGTAATTATGAGTCAGTCCAGTGACAACCTAACTCAGTGTGCATCCTGTCACAAGTATGAACTGTTGATTCAGAGTCCATACCTCTGTGGCAGGTGTAAGCATGTTGCCTATCTTGAAGCTTAAATTGGAGAACTGGAAAGGAGAGTTGCAGCACTTAGTGATATTACTCCACTGGAAAGGTAGTTTACCTGAGTCTAGCATGGAGGGAGGAGATGGGGCTAGTGAGGATGTCCAGGGAGGTAGCTGGGCTACAGTGAGTTGGCACACACCAACTGATTTGCCAGATTGAGTGAAACTGTTGGGGATGTCCATTCAGGAATGGCAATGCCAGATAGACCTGTTCTCTCTAACAGCCTGAAGAACAGTTCTACTGGAGGAGTGGGAGGGCAGAATAGGCAGAGCAAGAGAAAAGTTTTGGTGGTAGGGAACTCTATTATTAGGAAGGTAGACAGAATGATTTGTCACCCAGATCCCAGCAATCGAACAGTTTGCTGTCTCCCGGGTGCTCGGGTTCGGCATGTTGTGGATTAGGTAGATAAATTATTGGAAGGGGCTGGAAATTAACCGGCGGTCTTGGTACACATTGGTACCAATGACAAAGTTAGTGGAAGATGGAGAATCCTAAAGAATGATTTTATAGAACTAGGTAATAAGCTGAAGGCAAGGACCTCCAAGGTAGTATTTTCCAAGATACTACTAGTGCCACGTGTTAGTCCAGGGAGACAGAAGGATCTTAGGGAGGTTAATGTGTGGCTGAAAAAGTGGTGCATTAAGGAGAGGTTTGGGTTTTTAGAGCACTGGGCTGACTTCTCACTTGGGTACAATCTCTATAGCAGGGATGGATTGCACCTTAATGATGAGGGAGCTTTTGTGCTAGGTGGTAGGATGGTAGAACAGAGCGGGGAGTTTTTAAACTAGTAGGTGCAGTGGGTGGGACTATATAGAAGTAATGGGGTAGAAAGTGTAGAGGGGGTAAGGAACGCATTAACTAGTCATGGGGGAGGAGATGGGGGAGGGTTAGTACAGTCAATAGGGAGGTATTGTTAAGTAACTCAAGTACAGTGGCAGGCAGAACTACAGACTCATAACATAAGGTGTATGCTCGCTAATGCCAGAAGCTTGCCAGGAGAAATGGGAAAGCTAGAATTATTAGCAGTTAATGAGAAATGGGATTTAATAGGCATTTAAAAGGCATTACTAAAACATGGTGGGATGACTCTCATGACTGGACTTTTAATCTGGATGGTTATAACCTATTTAGGAAAGATAGGGGAAATGGTAAAAGGGGAGAATGGATTTGTCTGTATGTTAAGCCTGAATTTAGGCCTATAGTCAGAGAAGATATTTATGCTGGAACTAGCGGTAATGTTGAATGTTTGTGGGTAGAGTTAAATAGTGGAGCAGCAAATTCCAAAAGAATATTGGTTGGAGTATGCTATAAACCCCCAAATATATATTGAAATATAAAATTCAAATGTTGAAATAGGGCAATATACATACTTATCACCATATACCATGCGGAAACTAAAGTAGAAGGAGTAAATCACAACCTATGTGGCCTAACAATTACTTAAAGATGAAGATGAGGAGTAAAAAACAGGCATTTAAATTATACAAGAAAAAAGGGGACATAGACTGCAGAGACGTGAAGTCAACAAGGCTTGCAAAACGTCTATTAGACTGGCTAAATAGAAAATGAAAAGTTAGTTGCACAGGAGAGTAAGACTAACCCTAAATTATTTTTTAAATATACTAATGGGAAGAAGGCCAAGAAGGAAGCTATAGAACCATTACAATATGAAACAGGCTTTCTGACAATTAGTGACCAGGAAAAGGCAGATGAGCTAAATAGGTTCTTTTCTTCAGTATACACAAGGGAGGTACCAGTGGTTGGGTCACTGCAACAAAATGGGGCTACACTACCTTCACTAAATAATTGGTTAACGCAGGAAGAAATTCAAAAGCGGTTGGAAAAAATAAATGTTAATAAAGCCCCAGGTCCTGATGGAATACATCTACAGGTACTGAGGGAACTGGGCTCTGTAATAGCCAAACCATTATGTCTAATTTTTCAAGATTCACTCAACACAGGGTCGCTACCAGATGACTGGAGAAAAGCAGGGGTGATACCTATATTTAAGAAGGGAGCAAGAACAAATCCAGAAAATTATAGACCTGTAAGTCTCATTTCTGAAGTGAGAAAGGGTCAATAAGGCATAGTATATAAGAATATGTCTATTTAAACAAGATTATAAGTAGGAGACAACACAGATTTATGAGTGATAGGCCATGTCAAAAAAATCTAATTAGTTTCTATGAAGAGGTTAGTAGGAACTTGGATCAAGGTAACTCAGTGGATGTAGTCTTTTTGGATTTTGCAAAGGCTTTTGATTCAGTGCCACATGGGAGACTACTGAGCAAACTAAGGGATACAGGAATTGCAGTAAATATCTGCTCATGTATTGAGAGCTGGCTAAAAGACAGGAAGCAAAGGGTTGTTGTAAATAGAACATACACAGATTGGACTAATGTAGTAAGTGAGGTTCCTCAGGGTTCAGCATTAGGTCCTCTCCTTTTTAACATATTTATTAATGACTTAGAAGTAGGATAAGAAAGTATTGTCTTCATTTTTGCTGATGACACTAAGTTGTGCAAGGCAATTAAAACAGATAATGATGTACTATCCCTCCGAAGAGATTTGCATAAATTGGAGAAATGGGCTACTAAATGGCAGATGAGATTTAATACGAATAAATGTAAAGTTATGGAAAAATAACCATGCAATTTATATACTTAATGGAGCAAATCTAGGGGTATCAAATATTGAAAGGGATTTGGGAGTACTTGTGGACAACCAACTAGGTAAGAGTGCTCAATGCCATGCAGCACCTGCAAAGGCAAGTAAAATATTAGCATGTATTAGGAAGGGTACAGAAGCAAGGGAAGCAGATATAATTCTGCTACTATACAAATTCCTAATACGCCCTTATTTGGAATATGGAGTACAAATTTGGGCACCACTACATAAAAAGGACATTTTAGATCTGGAAAAAGTACAGTGAGGGCAAAGGCGCTCATTGCACTTTGAGGCGAGCAGTTGGGGCACGCGGGACTTCGCCAGCGACGCGAGTCATCGACCACTCAGGACTTAGGCTGCAATGAGCGCCAAAGGCGGGGCAAACAGTAACACTCATTGAGACAATCATCGATAGGGACGTAACATTGTCCATTTGTAATTGAAGCACGTAAGTCGCAAATATTATGATTTTAGACCCTGAAATGGTGGAAAAGCAGTAAATTGTGCATGTGCAAGTTTGTCCTTGCGCTAGCACTCTATAAATAGTGGCCAATTTCCAGAATTTGCTCACTTTCTCCGCAGATGATGAACTGTGTGACTGGACGTTTCTGTGTAAATTTTTTATTAAGAGGCTGTTAATTCTTGATGATTTTGAGCAAATATATTGAAAATTAATAGGTAATGTATTAATATTTATTAATTTATTAATTTATTAATTGTTTAAAACAATTTTTGGAGAGAAATACTACATTTTATGACTACGTAATTGAAAACATGCAAAGTTACCTCTATGATTTTTACAAAATACATACAAACATGAGGTAAAGGCTTATTAGTTTTTAATTTATTAAATTGATTTATTAACAGAAATATATATATATATATATATATATATATATATATATATATATATATTAGCCTTTTAGCCTGATGTTACTTGAAACATTGTACGCTGTATATCTTTGGATTGAATAACATATAGTGACTTTGCAGCTGTCTGTCAATTTGACAGACACACATAATTTGCATGCAGGGGCTGTTTATGAACAGAATGAAATGTGCATGAAGTCAAACACACCAATGTAGATGGATGATTTACAGTATCTTCATTACACTAATTGATTTAATATTTATTACATGTTATATTAAGTTAAAATATTATAAAACATTTTTAATAATTAATTGAAAGACATAGAAAGATAAGTGGTAAATACTTATTATTAATTAATTTAGCCAGTGATTTATTATGACAATTAAAAAATGTATTTTATACTGAGCTCCTTTAGCACCCGGTATATGCTAATGACGCGGCGCGCATGTGACGTCACATGTGAGCCGGGGTCAAGACGGAGCAGAGGCCGGAGAAGAAGCAGGTAAGTGAGGGGGAGGTATTTAGAGGGGAGAAAGTGAGGAGGGGGTTGAGGAGGGGGTTGATGAGGAGGAGGGGGGTTGAGGTTGAGTGGGGAAGAGGAGGGGGTTGATGAGGAGGAGGGAGGTTGAGGTTGGGGGGGGTGAGGAGGGGGATGAGGATGGGGGGTTGAGGATGAGGATGGGGGTTGAGGATGGGGGGTTGAGGATGGGGGGTTGAGGAGGGAGGTTGAGGTTTAGGAGGGGGGTTGAGGTTGTGGGGAGGTTAGAAGGGGGATGAGGATGGGGGGGTTGAGGATGAGGATGGGGGGTTGAGGAGGGGGGTGAGGATGGGGGTTGAAGATGGGGGTTGATGTTGAGGAGGGAGGTTGAGGTTGAGGGGGGGTGAGGAAGGGGTTGAGGATGGGGGTGGTTGAGGATGGGGGGTTGAGGGGGGAGCATGAGGATGGGGGGTTGAGGATGAGAAGGGAGGTTGAGGATGAGGAGGGAGGTTGAGTATGAGGAGGGAGGTTGAGGTTGAGGAGGGGGTTGAGGATGGGGGGGTTGAGGATGAGGGGGTTGAGGATGAGGAGGGAGGTTGAGGTCAAGGAGTGGGGTTGAGGAGGGAGGTTGAGAATGAGGAGGGGGGTTGAGGAGGGTGATAAGGGAGGGGAAAGAGACACAGGGAAGGGAGAGGGGAGAAGAGACACGGGAGAGAGAGGGGGGACACAGCGGGCAGCACATTTCTCCCCCTCGGCTTATACTCGAGTCACTCATTTTACCCAGTATTTTGTGGTAAAATAGGTGCCTTCGTTTATACTCGGGTTGGCTTATACTCGAGTGTATACAATATATAGGGCTCTTTATAAGCCCAGAGCATATTTTTTTTACAGAAGTTTTTAGATAGTAAAGACCTTGCTTTTGGATAGAAGTTCACTAACTGAAAAATTCTGTAAAAAAATATGCTCTGTGCTTATATAGAGCCCTATTCAATTGGCCAAATCTCATTTCAATAAGGCTGTTAGCCTTCAGTGGCGTAAAGACATCAACTTATAAGGTCAAGGTACACTATATTTCATGACATTAATTGATATCATATTTATGATATATTATATTACATTATAGCCTATTTAATTTGATATGCTTCTGACATTTAGAATGACGGTGCTGTATATTTCAGTAAATTCATAGAATGCATAATTTGTATATATTATAATAACTTATAGGAAATTAGATTTTATAGACATAACAAATTATTGTGAGGTCTTTTGGTATTTCATGTCACAACTTATAAAATAAGAGGTCACAAAAAATTTGTGACTCATTAGTTTATTAAAAATATATACTATATACTGATAATATTCTTCCATACTTTGCAGGTCTTTGTCAAATTCACTGGGACACAGAAGATTGCTGCAGTAACGGTTTATGGACAGAGACTTACTAGCAGGTACAGTAGATTTCTTTTGCACATACCATTTATTTAAGAACTGCAAATATTATTATTTGGAACAGCAGTAATGAAAAAATTGCACCCATCACGGACCTCCTTCACCCCTCCCCTGTGTCTCTTGGCCCACCCTTCCCTGTGTTTCTTTTTCCCCCTCACTCCTCTGTTTCTCTTTCATTTGCTCTCACTCCTCTGTGGCTCCCCCCTCTCCATCCCCTGTATCTATCCCCCCCTCTCCATACCGTGTGGCTCTGCACCCGCCACCCTCTACCTCCCATGTGTCTCTTCCCAACCTCTCTCTCACCCTGTGTCTCTTTGCCCACCTATCTCCCTCCCCTGTATCTGTTCGACACTTGTATCTCCCTCCCCTGTATCTCTTACCCCTCCCCCCCACCCCTCTCCCTCCTCTGTGTCTCTTCCCCATCCTCTCCCTCCGCTGTGTCTTCACCCCTGGCAGGTGCTCCTGTATAATGCACTCTCTATATTACATTGCACTCTCTATATTACAATGCACTCTGTAATTTACACGGCCCTCACTCACTATCACACACTTCACTTTCCCTCTCTCAGACACATCCACTACACTCTATGTGTCTATCACGCACTATCCCTCTCTATCACACATTGCTCTCTAGTCTGTAGGTTACAAATTAAGATTTACATTTCACATTACAGATTACAATGACTGCAAAGAGAGGAAGAAAAAAAAAACATATAGCTATGTAAAGAAAACAAACATTGAGACAGAAACAGTCGGAAGACACCAAGAAAAGAATACAAGAAGAAGAGCGTCAGAGAATTTATCAGTAAACACAGACTGCATTGAGAACACTGGAAAAGGAAGTTGAAAAGGTAAGCTACAATAGATGATCAATTCACATCAAAATGGCTCATTAACATAATCGGTACGTTGAAAATAAATATTCCTATTTATAATTACAGAGCAGCCAGAAACCAGAAAGCAATAAAAACTATGTCTTGCCAACGAACGGAAAAAAATGGAGAAACAAACTATACGAGGACAGTAAAAAAAAAAAAAAAAGAACAAGAGCGTGAACAAATGTAAAAAAAATTACGCATAGTTGTTCCAAAAAGTCCTCATAAGAGAACAAGGAAACTCAAACATATTGTGCAAGAAATAGGTGACAAATATGGTAATGATAGTAATGTAGATATAGATTCTCATGTTGAGCTTGCTTCATAGGAAAATCCATTATTTACAGATATAAATGTAGAGACCCACAATTGTGGAATGTTGAATGTGCTTTGTCAATTTTGTGGGGCTTATCATTTTATAAATGAAAGACCAAGAGATGGTAAGTTCATTAGTTGTTGTCAAAAAGGAAAAGTGAAACTTCCTGAAAAAATACAATATTCTACATATTTACAAAGTATAACGAGTGACTCAACTTTCCCAAATTACAAACATTTTAAGACAAACATACGATCTTACAATAGTGCCATTTCATTTGCATCGATGGGTGCAAAATTAGCTGGTATTGTTGAAGGACATGGCCTTTACTGCTTTAAAGTACAAGGGCAAATTTATTGTACCACCATACTTCACATTTACACCCAGAGGAAGGATAGCAAAGAACATTTGCTCAACTCTCTGTACTAGATACAAACAAAGCTGTGCAACAACGTATGCAGCTTCCTGAAAATAGTAAATGCTTACCCACTGTTTTTTGTGAGCTTGATAAGATTATGGAAAAAAATCCATACACCCAAGCTTATAAAAAACAGAAGTTGAACAACAAGAACGCATTCATGCTGAACAAAATCAATTGGAGATGCCAAAAGTTAATATGGTTCTTAGAAGAGACCGACATACTGATAAACGACATTACAACTTACCCACAGCTAATGAGGTTGCAATGGTTTTTCAAAATGATGAGGGGGAACCACCTTTCCAGAGGGATATTAGAATATATCCCAGAAATGTAGAGCAACCTTTCATTAACTTCAATATATTAAGTACCAATTTGGATCCAATGACTTATCCAATTTTGTTTCCCAATGGAGAAAGCCAGGTTGGCAATCAAAATTAATACTTCCCAGTTATCCAAACACTAAACTATGTGTCAGAAGTAATATTTCCATGCTTGGATTTAAAGTGTCTCAAATTGCCATTAGGGTTGGATTTAATCCCATCTTAAGTGCTGAAAAACTGACACAACAATGGATCATTGATTCATACCTGCAAGTAGAAGCAGATAATTTAAATTTCATCAAATATCAACAAAATAAACTACGTGTCAAACAGTATTGTGGCCTCATGGATTATGTGGCGGAGGCGGCTACAAACCAAAATCTGGCAGCTGGCAGAGCCATCATTTTACCATCTTACTTCCAAGGATCTCTTCGCAATATTCTAGAAAGATACTATGATGCTATGGCTATTGTAACTAAATGTGTCAAACCTGATTTATTTATTACATTTACATGTAATCCTCAATGGCCAGAGATTGTGCAGAATTTAAATAGGGCCAGAATGCTTACAGCCTTATTAAATTGCGATTCAGTAAATTTAAAAGGGCTCTATTTAAGCACACAGCATATTTTATTTACAGAAGTTTTTAGTTAGTGAACTTCTATCCAAAAGCAAGGTCTTCACTAACTAAAAACTTCTGCAAATAAAATATGCTGTGTGCTAAAATAGGGCCCTTTTAAATTTACAATTACTGAGTCTTCAAAATAAAATTAACAGCCTTAATATATGACATCACCAACAATCATTTATTTGGAAAGTATGTGGCTTATGTTTATACCATCAAATTCCAGAAAAAAAGGCCTTCCATATGCACATATGCTTTTCATACTTCAAGAAAATGATAAATTGAATACTGCAGAGAACGTAGATTCAATAATTACTGCTGAACTACCACATCCACAAAAGCATGAAACACTCTATCACATTGTAACACATCCCATGATTCATGGACCATGTGGAGACCTAAACCGAAAGCAAACTCACCATGTATGGAAAATAAAAAATGCACTAAAGATTTCCCCAAAGACTTTAGAGATCAAACTTTGCAAATTGTGCTGGATATCCAGTGTACAGATGAAGAAAAGGTCCAAATGCAATAATTAGAGGAAAAAATGTAGATAACACGTACAGTCAGGTCCATCGGGGACATCGACATAATTCTAAACTTTTTGGCTCTATACACCACCACAATGGATTTTAAATGAAACGAACAAGATGTGCTTTAACTGCAGACTTTCAGCTTTAATTTGAGGGTATTTACATCCAAATCAGGTGAACGGTGTAGGAATTACAACAGTTTGTATATGTGCCTCCCACTTTTTAAGGGACCAAAAGTAATGGGACAATTGGCTGCTCAGCTGTTCCATGGCCAGGTGTGTGTTATTCCCTCATTATCCCATTTACAAAGAGCAGATACAAGCTCCAGTGTTCATTTCAAGTGCGCTATTTGCATTTGTTGCTGTTAACTCTCAATATGAGATCCAAAGAGCTGTCACTATCAGTGAAGCAAGCCATCATTAGGCTGAAAAAACAAAATAAACCCATCAGAGAGATAGCAAAAACATTAGGTGTGGCCAAATCAACTGTTTGGAACATACTTAAAAAGAAAGAATGCACCGGTGAGCTCAGCAACACCAAAAGACCCGGAAGACCACGGAAAACAACTGTGGTGGATGACCGAATAATTATTTCCCTGGTGAAGAAAACACCCTTCACAACAGTTGGCCAGATCAAGAACACTCTCCAGGAGGTAGGTGTATGTGTGTCAAAGTCAACAATCAAGAGAAGACTTCACCAGAGTAAATACAGAGGGTTCACCACAAGATGTAAACCATTGGTGAGCCTCAAAAACAGGAAGGCCAGATTAGAGTTTTCCAAACAACACCTAAAAAAGCCTTCACAGTTCTGGAACAACAGTTCTGGAACAACATCCTATGGACAGATGAGACTAAGATCAACTTGTACCAGAGTGATGGGAAGAGAAGAGTATGGAGACGGAAAGGAACTGCTCATGATCCAAAGCATACCACCTCATCAGTGAAGCATGGTGGTGGTAGTGTCATGGCGTGGGCATGTATGGCTGCCAATGGAACTGGTTCTCTTGTATTTATTGATGATGTGACTGCTGACAAAAGCAGCAGGATGAATTGTGAAGTGCTTTGGGCAATATTATCTGCTCATATTCAGCCAAATGCTTCAGAACTCATTCGACGGCGCTTCACAGTGCAGATGGACAATGACCCGAAGCATACTGCAATAGCAACCAAAGAGTTTTTTAAGGGAAAGAAGTGGAATGTTATGCAATGGCCAAGTCAATCAACTGATCTGAATCCGATTGAGCATGCATTTCACTTGCTGAAGACAAAACTGAAGGGATAATGCCCCAAGAACAAGCAGGAACTGAAGACAGTTGCAATAGAGGTCTGGCAGAGCATCACCAGGGATGAAACCCAGCGTCTGGTGATGTCTATGCGTTCCAGACTTCAGGCTGTAATTGACTGCAAAGGATTTGCAACCAAGTATTAAAAAGTGAAAGTTTGTTTTATGACTGTTAATCTGTCCCATTACTTTTGGTCCCTTAAAAAGTGGGAGGCACATATACAAACTGTTGTAATTCCTACACCGTTCACCTGATTTGGATGTAAATACCCTCAAATTAAAGCTGAAAGTCTGCAGTTAAAGCACATCTTGTTAGTTTCATTTCAAATCCATTGTGGTGGTGTATAGAGCCAAAACGTTTAGAATTGTGTCGATGTCCCAATATTTATGGACCTGACTGTAAATGTGGAAGCTTGCACTTCTATAAAATCAATTAAATATGTCTACAAATGTATTTATAAAGGATATGATGCAGCAACTGTTGTTGTCAAAAATTGATCAAATGAACAAGACAATGAATTAGTACATGATGAACTTGCTTCTCATGTAGATGCTCGCTATGTCAGTGTGCCAGAAGCAATGTGGCGACTTTTGAAATTTGAAATGCATGATCGCTCACATGCAGTATATTGATTAGCTGTACATTTGCCACAAAGACAAATAGTTTATTTCCATAGTGGCAATGAACAAATTGCTCTGGCATAAAATGAACATCGACAAACCACACGTATTGCTTGGTTTAAATTAAACTGTAAGGATTTTGAGGCAAGACAATACTTATACAATGAGATTCCATATCATTATGTCTTCGTCAATAGGTTATGGAAACAGAGAAAACAAGGTTGTAATAAAATTATAACCAGAATGTATACTGTAGGTCCAAGAGACATTGAATGATTCTGCTTACGTTTACTGCTTTTAAATGTTACTGGTGCACAAAGTTTTGAAGAATTAAGAACTGTCAATGACAGACTTTATGACCCTTTTCAATTAGCTGCCAGACATAGAAACTTGCTTGCTGATGACACTGAATGGGAGAGAGGTCTAGAGGAAGCAGCACTATGTAAAATGCCATGGCAGATGAGGGAAAAGTTTGCATTCATTTGCATATTTTGCAATGTTCCAAATGCATTAGCTTTGTGGGAAACATTTAAAATACATATGTATGAAGACTTTTTGAAACTTTATAACGTGCCCATAGCAGAATTAAAAGCATTAATGGAAATTCAAGAAGTCTTATTATGTCATGAATTAAGTTGTACCAGTTTGAAACTCCCAGAGTATTGATCCAGGGAGTAATCTGATCACCAGTATCTTTCATTGTATGTGTTTCACGTTTATTTGCCCAGTTGTTCTGACTTTCATTAATTTAAATTATTACTTGAATTGTATTTTGTTATGCGTTTCATTGTAAGTATGTACGCCTTTTGGCCTTTTACAGTATAATTACTGAGATAGTATTGATCCAGAGAGTAATCTGATTGCCAGTATATGGGGTCAGGAAGGAATTTATTTTTATTCCCATTTGAGGCAATTGGCTAAGTTTCACTTGGGTTTTTTCTGTTTACCTTCCTCTGGATTCAATATAAATATAAATATATAAACAATATAAATATTGTTTACAGATATAAATATTTATCTAAGTTGCATGTTATAACAATAAACAAATTAACTAAGAATTGTATTTTTTTCTCTACCTTTACATACATATGGAATATGACATTGATAAATAAATAATATTAAAAAATAAATTATTAAGGTCAAGGGAAAACAGCATTTCTAGACTCATTTTTGACGGGCAAGTAGCTAGTATATATATATATATATATATATATATATATATATATATATACATATACATATATATACACACATACACACACACACATATATTTACATTTGTGGTCAGGCCCCCTCTCCTCATGCAGCTGAGGTGTGCCAGGTGATGTGCCCTTGTTTGGCCGGTGCTGCTGAGGTGTGCCAGGTGCTGTGCCCTAATCTGGATGGATAAGAGGGCCAAAAAATAACTTGTCTTATTGGCTGAGATTTGAAAATGTTTGGCAAATTCGGTTTTGGGGTCAGGTATGTAACGGCTATAACGATTGGATCTCCGGCGTCCCATGGCTTTGCTGATGTGAGCAGGTGACTGGTTCTTAGAGGCAGTGATGCTTCTCCTATTCTAAATGAGTGACCAGAGTATTTAAAAGGGTCGTAACCGAATGTAGTGAAATGAAGGACGATGTAGTGAGAGGCTGACTTGAGATCTGAAGTAGAGGGTGGTCAGATAGTTTTTGGTTGAAAGATTGATTAAGGTTTCAAGGAATGATGACTGGGCATGTGGAATCATTTGTTGGACAGTATGTGACAGTGACTGGAGTGATGCTTGTTTTGGTCGAGCGCAGGATAAGGGAGCAGGTGTCTGATGTGGATTGAATGGTGATGGAAGTGCTGGGCCGAAAGGATTGAGGGAGAGATAGGAGATAAGTTGTTTGTAGATATCGCCTGTGATGGGGAGTTTGGAAGTATTTGGTACATGGGCTTCCCTAGAGAGGCCTATAAGGAAGAATTTTAGCGATTTTAGCGATCAGGGTAGGTTTTGAGTGATAACTTAATGTTAGAGGGTGGCTTCAAAGCCTGGTTGGGGAGAAGTGGAATGAGGAGTTGAATAATAGTGAGGACACTTATGAGATGGACTATAATGGTGTTTGAAGAGAAGAGCTGGTGGGCATGGCAGAAACTTGTAGGGATGCTTTAACCAAGGTTTGAGATGTAGAGAGTAAAGCGGAGGAAGGGCGTTCAAATAAGGAGTTGAGTCGTGAGTGAGAGTGGTTGGTGGACTGAGACATACTGTAGTTGAGAGGGTTAGATGGGGAGTGGAAATATGGTGCATGCTCGCTGGTATAGATAGTAAAGCCGCAGAAGGAAGAACGACTGAGAGCTTGTGGAGGGGTGCAAATCGCTGGGTATGTGACGAATAGTAAAGGTTGATCTCTAGGAAAGTGGCATGAATGTAAATGCAGAAGTGAAAATGTTGGAATTGAGTGAAAGGTGAGAAGATAGAGTGATAAAATGAAGGAGATCATAGTCAGTGAATGAGGTAATCTGTGTTGAGGTTAATGAGACAAGTGACAAGCCCTGTGAGTATTGGAATGGGTTACAGAGCAGAGAGTTAGAGCACCCGAAGAAAGAAGTTATGGTAGTGATGACTATTGTGGTATCAATGATGAAAACGAATGAGAGATAGCGAATGTGTAGGTGAACGTGTAGGGTTGGTCGGAATATGGTATTGAATGGATAAATAGTGGATCTAAGAAATAATGTGGAATTACCTGTAGAGTAACTGCGGAGTGGTGGAGGTGGTGCCTAGCGAAGGCTGATGAGGGGCTTACGAGTATGATGAAGCCTAGTGAAGGCAAGTGCGACTATGAAAGCGTGGTTGAGGTAGAGCCTAGCGAAGGCTGATGGCTTGCGAGTGTGGTTGAGCCTAGCGAATGGCACTATGAAAGCGTGATTGGGATGGTGCCTATCGAAGGCAGTATAGGATTTAGGAGACATTGGAAATGATGCCCGGAGAGGGCCGAGTAGAGTGTAAGGAGGGCAGACGTTTGGTAGATCTGGGCCAGAAACTACACGGATAAGGCTTAAGGAAGTGCTACCTTGGACGTGGACAAGGGCATAGACAAGTAGGTTCAGGCCCAGATCTATAGTAGGGAAGGTTAAGGAAGACAGGATAACATACCTCAAAAGGAATCATCGATCTCCAGAAATGAGAGTGCCCTTTTTGGTGGGCTTGACAACGATGAATGAAGTATGACTGTGAGAGTGAGAGATGGAAGAAGTGGTGATAAGCGAGGCAGAGCCGATTGAATGGATTAGCGGAACAAATGTATGTAGTTACGAAATTATGAGAATGTAAGTAAGACTGGTAATAGGCCTGGCGTGCAAGGCTGTATAGATAGTTGAGGGTGGCGTTGAATCCAGATACGAGAGTAAGTGAATCATAGTGAGAAGACGACAGGTACATGAGGTAGGTGCAGAAAGAGTGAACAAGGACGAAGCCTGATGAAATGAAAGGACAAAATTCAGTAACAATGACAGCTCTGAGAGAAAAGCAGGGTGGAAATAGGAGCACGGATGTGCGGGGAGTGAAAAGAAATATGGCTAGGTAACATGCCATGCTAAGAGAGGGACAGGTGATGTACAGGCATGAGCATCGATGGATAGATGATGCTAGGATGTAGACGCAGAAAGCAAGGGAAAAAAGGAGCAAGAAAGCAGTGAAAGGGAGAGGGGAACGCTGCTGAAGGTGGACCAATATGGTGTGAGCAGGGTAGTAAAGGAGATGGTCAGAGGAGAGAGTGTGGATAAAGGGATTGAGGCCAGAGAAAGGGTAAGGGATGACTTGAGGTTTGTAAGAAAACCCGGATAAAGGAATAAGGCGAGAGAGGAAGGTGAATTAAGCAAGTTACGCAGGAAAGCGTGCATGAATGGCTGTGTAGAGTGAGATATGTAAAGGAAACAAGGAGAGGGAGAGAAAGGGTTACATTCAGGTTTGATGAATACTGAGAGGGCGAAGAAGGGCTGGCGGGATTGGATGAAGATGCGGCGACAGAAAGGATTGACTCTGTGTCTGATTGCACAGGGTCTGCCATGGAACACCTGGGTAGGACACAGAGACGTGAGAGGGTGGCTAAGAAAAGGATAAGGACCCTCGATGGGGAAAGTGGAGCAGGCCTTGTCAGGTGATTTAAATCAAAAGCCTTTGATGGGCGCCAAGGCTGTGATAACGGAATGAGCTTTAACGGAAATGGCGATGGGTGAATTGATTAGAGGGAAAGAAGAGAGTTTGCTAATGAGATTGAGAAGCGTGGGTAGCAGATGGGTAATTCAGATAAAGGTAGGCGGTATAGGTAGAGAGAGAAGGAAGGGTAGAAGAAGTGATAGCGAAATGAGACTGTTAGGATCTTATGAGTGAAATGGATAGAAGCGTTTAGTGGCAAAGGGATAATGAGAAATAATTTAAAGGGTTAAAATGAAGGATTAGCATGAAGGGTTGTGAAAGGTGGAATGAAGGTAGAATTTATTAAAATTTAAAGTGGTCGGTGCACTTTAAGGGCACGAGCGGAGTATTTGTACTGTGAGGTAAATGAAAGTGTTTGCTTCACAATAAAAAAAAAAACTTCTTCAAAGTTATGGGCATGTTCTGTAAATTAAATGATGCAAATCTTCAAACAATCCATGTTATTTCCAGGTTGTGATGCAACAAAACATGAAAAATGCCAAGGGGGGTGAATACTTTTGCAAGGCACTGTATGTGATAGACCATGTTTGCTTTCTTCCTTTGACCACTCTAAATATGTTATTTTTAATTCATAGTATTTTGTAGGAATAAGATACTAAGGATGTATTCTAGTAAAATGAGGATAAGATTGTTTGAGTTCTCAGAATACAATTTATGCAATTTATGATGAGAAAAGTAAAGTTAATAATGGCACCACTCAAGCTGAATAAAATGGTGTGATGAAATAAATAAATATTTGTAGCTTTGTTCTATGCAGCTTACAATGTTTGCAATAATACTTTTTCCAGGGACAAAATTTCTCTTATGATAACTGATACAAATAAATCTATTGTCCTTTTCAACATTTAGTAGAAAAAAGTTCTTTAGAAGAACAAAGCACAAAAAAAACTTCTCACCTATATGGTAAAATCAGAAACTCACAATTATATGAGCAGTAAACAGCTTGAGGACCTGATTTGATTTAAATAAGAGTTAACTTTTATTTCATTATTTAAATAAAATAGTACCATAACGACGTAATTAAACTTAAAAAATCTGTGCAAAGTCTCTGAAGCATTAAAGCTAAGGTAGGTTTCACACTTCAACAATTGGTGAGAGGTCTCACAGTCATAGAAAAACAGTGCAGAGAAAGTAACACACAAACTACTACCATGAGTATCTCTATTTAGTGTAAATACAAGCAGCTTTAAGCATACAGGGTATGAAAGTAGATAGGTAGATTATCAGTTACTCCAGTATAGTAAAATAATTATATATACTAATATAGAACCAATCCTCTTGGTATCATTATCCTCATTCCTTTAAACATAAATTCTGAGTATGTTAGGATGATTACCAGCAATTTATCTCTTCTCCATATTATGTAAATGGTGATATCATTGATAAGAAACAATAAGAGACAACTGGGAAGTGGAATATTCAACTCCCAAAGACCTTTGTAGTAACCTGCACGTACACATTTTAGAAAACACTCCAGAAAAAAATTGTAACAAATATTTTTTGGGAATTCAACAGCCCTGCCCCCTGGTAGATCCACCCCTGACCTAAGTACTATCACAATAAACCAATCTAACCAAAGTATCAGAGTATCAAGAGTATCAGGCTTTAAAATGAGTCCTGAATGAATGAGTCATATTTTCTATATCCTGTCTAGTTCCTCTGTAGAAGTCTGGATGCGAAACATGCTATAAGGCTGTGCATGCGTGTGCACATCGCTCAGAAGTTACATCAAACGCTGGTAAAAAGTGTCTCAGGCTCCGAGAACTAGCATTTGCTGCCCCCACCATAAACATGTTAGGAAGATATTACTATAAGGTAGGGTCTCTGATAGGAACTAAAAAATGTGACTGTTAAAACATATTCACATCTGCTGAATAAAATGGTGCTGTACTCAAGGAGCACAGGTCAAACATCTGCACTAAGCACCCTGCTTCCACAGAGCAGCATCATCCTTGGCTAAATGCGATATCAAACATCTCTTTGTCATGGACATTAAACTGAATTTTCACTTGTCCCAAGACCTGATTGACCCTTCCAAGCACCTGCCCAGCCTCCTGCTAGTGCATGTTTCATAGATGCTGGATGTTCCCAAGAAATTTTGATGCACTTAATTCCAGTTGAAGGATGATAAGGGGGTGCCGAAGTCAGACTTCTTGTTGTGGTTCAAGTCTCTATCTCTCCCCCCCTAGGGGCTTTCAGGTAATCCCCCGCTTATGGCTTGCATGTCTGGATTCTCTCCTTTGGTGTCTGGAACCCACTTGAGCTCTTCAGTGGGTTATAGATGACTGAAGGAGTTCCTGGATAAAGAAAAACTCTCAGCTCTCCTCATCAAGACCTGCCAGCTTATTGTTATCCTCCACACAATTCCCCTTGGCCAGTCTGAATTTTTTATCTGGATGGATGCTATAGTTCATGGCAAACAGGGTCCATGGGGTTCAGATTAGGAGCAATTCGGTTCATAGGATAACTTATGGAGTTAATAGACCCCTATCCCACACCAGAATGGGTGTAGCAAAGTGGTCCTGATGGCCCCTAGGTATTTAGAAGGAATCCCAGGGGATAGCAGGGCTCAAAATGGATAGTGGTTATTGAGGGGGAATCCCTTGGAATAGCCATGCTCATAGGGGTAGCGTATATTGAGGAGGAAACCCTTGGGAAACCCAGGCTCATAGGGGAAGCGGGGGGGGGGGGGGATCTGATATTATAGATATAAGGAGAACTCACAAGGCATTTCTCAGAGAGTAAATTTACAAATGTTATGTGATAGCTCAGAAGGGTCTTATAAGTGACCTTCACCTGGATCATTCCTTATAGGAGCCATGGAATAGAGCCCTGTGAGAGCAAGTAGCACGTTCTCATCTTCTAGCAGTGATAGCATGAGATATCACTGCTCTGTAATGCATATGCTTCCTGGGTAAGACTTCCTTCATAGAGCCTAAACAATAAGGGACATAATTTTCCATTATGTAAACATAATTATATAAAAGGTAACAGACTAATGTGCTCTTGCTCTTCCACTCAGTGAAGAGCAATTACAGGGACATCAGTGGCCCTTAAGCAGAGAGAAAGTCAAAAAGCTAGTTTTAAGCGATAGTTTAGTGCCTCTGCCAGACCCTGTAGGTATTCATGATACTTTGGTAAAAATGTATTTGTGGGTGTGTGCGAGAGAGGAAGCTTATGTTTCTTAAGAGTAGTTTTTGCAATTATTCATTCCTAAATGTATTCATTTCCAGGGGCGGCCCGTCCATTGGGGCGTCAGGGCAAACGCCCCCCCAAATATTTTCTTCACCCTACAATAAAAAAAACACAACAATGTATTAGTATAACCCAAAAACAAATAAATATAAGGTGTACATCATCATTTCAAGTCTAAATAGTATTAAAATGAATTAAAGTTAGAAAAGGGACACTGTCACTTTAAAATAACCCTTGCGCTACATTAACTAATGCTGTGTATCTATCTATCGCCCCCTGCCTGCACCCTGTGTGATCAAATTACAATAGTTACACTGTGTACACTAACCTTTAGACTCTTCTCTTCTCTTCAATGAGTCCTGGCCTGGCCCACTGACCGTTAATGCATGCCGCCCACCATCACAGTGACGATATGCATGGGCGGTCATAAATGTATCAATTAATAAATGACAGTCTTCCATCATTGACCAATCAATGATGGAAGGTTGTACAGTTACTAAGAGAACAATCTAAACCCACCCAGACCGTTAGCCCTGAGCGCCCGCCAGCAAATAGAGCCTCGAGTTTGATTTTGATTGACTGATACAGTCAATAAAACCACCAGTTCCCTGTCCCTTCCCCCTTTCTGTTTCCTGACCCTGGTCACGCTGAGACTGAGAGACCTCCCTGGCTGAATCTACTCATCTGCTCTGCCTGCCTAACACAGTAAGTCTACACCTGCCTCTGCCTGGCACCTGCCCCTGCCCCTGGCCAAACCAAAACCCCTAGTAGCCCCTAATAAAAGTTAGGGGTGACCAGTTACCCCCAGTCCCCCACTATGCCTGCCTGGCCTGCCAGTGACACCTACCCAGCCACCCACCAACTACCACCGACGACCCTAGGCCTACAATGCCTGGTGCCAGTGCCACCCCCAGCCATCACCCCCATGTGGCCTGTGCCACCCCCGATCAGGCCTGCCCTATGCTAGCCTAGCTATGCCATCATGCCACCACCGGATTACACCGATCACGGGATCGGGGTAGTCGGGTGGTGAGCGGGGTGGCACAGGCCCACATGGGGGTGATCGGATCACCCCCTTGATGAGGCCTGTGCCACCCCTGATGACCTCCATGTATGCCACCCTGCCCGAGGCCCGATCACCACCGGGCCCCCGGCACCACCCCGATGCGGCCTATGCTACCCCGGGTATTCGGGCAGTGAGCGGGGTTGACCAGGCCACATGGGGGTGGATGTTCACCCCCATGAGGCCTGTGCCACCCCTGGTCGTGGCCTATGGGCGACCGATGGGCGCCTGACCGTGACCGACCCCACCCTGGATGAACCATTAACCAACTACCTAACCCCCCCCCCCCCCCCCTATTTTTATTCCATTTTTAGAAGTAACAGGCATGTATATGTGCATGTCACTTCTAAAGATAAAATAAAAATAAGGGAAGGGAAAAAAAAATACAGTAACAACATTATTACAATTAATTTACACACAGTAAGCAAACACATTGTTAGTAACACAAAACATTGTATACAAAAATAAACAGCTTTAAACAAACATTAATAAAAAATAAAATAAACAGCACATACACACATTGTTAGTACAGTTAGTAACACAACACATTGTATACAAAAATAAACAGCTTTAAACAAACATTAATAAAAAATAAAATAAACAACAGCACATACTTACCTGTAAAATTGACCCCTCCAGCGTTGGCCTTCTGTCCTCTCTGGATATAGTCATGATGAAAAATAAATAATCCATGTTGATTGAAGCCAATGATCAAAAATTAAATAATCCATGTTGATTGAAGCCAATGATCAAAAATAAAATAATCCATGTTGATTGAAGCCAATGATCAAAAATAATCCAATCTTGATTGAAGCCATTGTCCATCCATCCATTCTGGCCCATTGAAAGAGGCCTCCAAAAAAAAAAACCGACGCTCTAAAAAAAAAAAAACAACACACTAAAAAGAGCTCCTCCTACAAGGAGCCCCTCCCGCGATTAATTGTTTTTTTCCCACGGTCTGCTATATATACTAATTTTTGAAGGACTCTGATTGGCTGAAATTTTTGATTGACATCGATTTCAACCAATGAGAGTCTTTAAAAAATTAGCAAATCAGCAAGCAGGTATGGAAGCCTGTAAGGGTAAAAAAGGTTAGTGTGAACTTGTTTGACCCTGTATGTATTATACATATTACAGGGCTATTTTATGTGATATACATGTTACAGGATAATATCCTGTAACATGTATAGCCAAAAAATAGCACTGTAATATGTATAACAAATAAAGTGTAATAGAAATGCATGAACAATATAATATATCATGAAATAAAGAACATCAATTAATCAAATAATAAATATCAATTAATATATATTGTTGTATGTATATGTTTATGTATATTTATGTGTAATTTTTTATATATATATATATATATATATATATATATATATATAAATTAATATCAAAATATCACAATAAATAAATATATATATATATATATATATATATATATATATATATATATATATAACAATTTGATATATATATATATATATATATTTATTTATTGTGATATATTGATATCAATTTTTATATATATATATATATATATATATATATATATATATATATATATATATATATATATTTATATATATATATATATTTTTTTTTTGGGCCTATATGTTATTTAAGGTTTTTAAGGTACGGTTGGGGCCTATATGGTCCCAATTTGTTATTTAGGGTTTTTAAGGTGCGGTTGGGGCCTATATGGTCCCAATTTGTTATTTAGGGTTTTTAAGGTGCGGTTGGGGCCTATATGGTCCCAATTTGTTATTTAGGGTTTTTAAGGTGCGGTTGGGGCCTATATGGTCCCAATTTGTTATTTAAGGTTTTTAAGGTGCGGTTGGGGCCTATATGGTCCCAATTTGTTATTTAGGGTTTTTAAGGTGCGGTTGGGGCCTATATGGTCCCAATTTGTTATTTAGGGTTTTTAAGGTGCGGTTGGGGCCTATATGGTCCCAATTTGTTATTTAAGGTTTTTAAGGTGCGGTTGGGGCCTATATGGTCCCAATTTGTTATTTAGGGTTTTTAAGGTGCGGTTGGGGCCTATATGGTCCCAATTTGTTATTTAGGGTTTTTAAGGTGCGGTTGGGGCCTATATGGTCCCAATTTGTTATTTAGGGTTTTTAAGGTGCGGTTGGGGCCTATATGGTCCCAATTTGTTATTTAAGGTTTTTAAGGTGCGGTTGGGGCCTATATGGTCCCAATTTGTTATTTAGGGTTTTTAAGGTGCGGTTGGGGCCTATATGGTCCCAATTTGTTATTTAAGGTTTTTAAGGTGCGGTTGGGGCCTATATGGTCCCAATTTGTTATTTAGGGTTTTTAAGGTGCGGTTGGGGCCTATATGGTCCCAATTTGTTATTTAGGGTTTTTAAGGTGCGGTTGGGGCCTATATGGTCCCAATTTGTTATTTAAGGTTTTTAAGGTGCGGTTGGGGCCTATATGGTCCCAATTTGTTATTTAGGGTTTTTAAGGTGCGGTTGGGGCCTATATGGTCACACTTGCTCTTTTAAGGTTTTAAACGTTACAGTTTGGGTCTTAAACGTTCTAATATTTTTTTTTTGTTTTCTATAACTTCCCAGGTGCAAACTATCTGTGGAATCAGATTTCTTTGGACTCGTTGGTTGACTTACTGGACGTGAATACCCCGAGAAGGAGCGTCAACTGTTGGTGAGTATATGGTCACACTTGGACTTTTAAGGTTTTAAAAGTTACGGTTTGGGTCTTGAGATTTCTAATGTTTTTTTTGTTGTTTTCTATCACCCCCCAGGTGCAAACTATCTGTGAAAGCAGATTTGTTTGGACTCGTTGGTTGACTTACTGGACGTGAATACCCCGAGAAGGAGCGTCAACTGTTGGTGAGTATCATTGCCTTTAATTTTCTGTCCATGTGTATAGGTGCAAATTTGATGGTGATGTAGTCTTGTCACATGAGGGTTTGCAATCTGTAATGTATACCAATGAAATCAACACACTGTTATTTTTAAGTAATTTTGTGACATAATATAAATTAATATACCGTGATCTCTTTCTTTTATTGGTATCAATATCAGAAATGAATACTATTGACTCTCTACTTGTGAAGCCTTTCGCCACCCTAACCTATGAGGAGAAGGTGGAAGTAAAACGGTTAGGAGCTGACCAACCAGAGATAAATCTGCAGCAAATCGCAAGAGATAGAGGGAAGCAATATGTCCGTAATTTCAATACTGAATGGTACAAGAAGAACGACTGGCTTTCTGGAAGCGTTTCTAGGAAGTCCTTATATTGTTTCCCATGCATCCTATTTGGTGGTGACGCTGCTTGGACCAAAACTGGAGTGACTGACGTCAAACATCTAGCTGACAAATTGGCAAAACACAAAAGTTCTAAAGCTCACTTGGATAACAGGATCAAGTTTGAGATGCTTGGACAGGCGAACATTGCTGTTCAACTGGACCAAGGATACCAAGTCAGCATTCAAAAACACAACGAAGAAGTGGCTAAGAACCGGTACATCCTTTCGAAGATAATTGATTGTGTTCGCTTTTGTGGCGCCTTTGAACTGGCATTAAGAGGACACGACGAGAGTGAAACATCGCTAAATCCAGGAGTGTTTAGAGGCCTGGTGGATTTGGTTGGCAGTATCGATAGTGCAATGGAACAGCATTTGAAGACTGCAACTGTGTTTAGGGGGACTTCCAAAACCGTGCAGAATGAGCTACTGGACTGCATGCATGAAGTTATAAAGGAAGTGATTCACCAAGAGCTTAAGGAAGCCCAGTTTGTGGCAATCCAAGCGGATGAAACAACCGATATTTCCGCTAGGACACAGTGCGTTGTAGTCTATCGCTACATTGACAAGAAGCATCAAGTGGTGGAAAGATTTGATGGCTTCACAGAAATGAAATCAACGGATGCAGACTCCATTGCTGCTGTTGTGCTGGAAACACTGAATACTGTTCTCCCAGAGCCAGAAGACAAGAAGAAACTCATAGCTCAAAGCTATGATGGTGCCAGTGTGATGCGTGGAGATCAAGGAGGAGTTCAAAGAAAAATAAAAGACGTGTACCCGAACGCACACTACGTCCATTGCTATGCTCACCAACTGAACCTAATAATGGAGAAAGCAGTTTCAAGGATTGGAAGAGTTAGAGTTTTTTTTTCAAACATAGGCGGCATACCATCTTTTTTTTCACGCTCTCCAAAAAGGACTGGAGTTCTGGATGAGGTAGTTGGTAGAAGACTTCCAAGAGGTGCACCGACACGATGGAACTTCAACGTTAGGACCGTGAACGTGATCTACGAGAACAGAGATGCGCTACTTGAGTGTTTCCAGACAATTGAAGCATGTCTAAACTTTGATCCAACTTCTATACGGGAAGCCGCAGGTTTCATTGGAATGCTGGAAGACAGGGAGTTCCTTTACTTCCTTAAATTATTTCATTTAATAATGCCACATGTAGACATCCTCTATAGTCAGCTTCAGAAGCGAGACACGGATACTGTTTATATCAAAAAAGTCACAGAAGACTTTGTCGCCAGCATCCAGAAAATCCGTAATTCTGTGGAAGAGATAGAAGCAAGTTTGCCAAGCGATCTAACAGTCAACAGACGGAGTGCGGAGATCTCAACCTTGAGACAACTTTCAAGAGAGGTATGTGACATAGTGGTGGTTCATGCAAAAGAACGTTTTTCATTTTCAAATCACCTAGTCAGTGCCAAACTTGTTCAAAGTGACTTGTATAAAACCCATGGCACTTGCTTTCCAACCCAAGCTCTGGAAGACACCGTGCAAGCATATCCAATACTGAAGAAGGAACAATTACGCACTGAGCTGTCACTTCTGTATGGGAAGACAGAGTTTCATACTTGTACAAGTGCTGTTGCTCTGCACAAACTTTTCCATCAATTTAATCTGCAGAATGATTTCACAGAGACAGTAAAATTATTAAGAATCCTGATTACAACACCAATGACTACTGCAGAATCAGAAAGATGCTTCTCAACATTGAAGAGGATAAAAACCTTTTTAAGAAGCACCATGTCCCTGGAGCGGTTGAATGCATTGGCGATGCTCTCAATGGAAAAGCAACTGATTTCCGAGATCCCACACTTCAATGAAAAAACCATTGAGAAGTTTTGTTCTTTGAAAGATCGCCGTGCAAAATTAAAATACAAGTGATTGAAGCAAAGAAGAATGCATACCCCCAAGGTGTGCAAAGATAAACTGCGTTAAGCAGCACCACCTCACACTACCAAACATAACTAGTGGTAAGTAAAGTATGAACGGTGTGTGGGTGTGCATATGGAAGGAGCTATGAAAGGTGTGTGCATGGTCAGTAACAATTGTTGAAGCCTTGGCGTGGTTTGAAGGAATTGGAGGCACTTCCAAGGGTAGCTGTCACTTGTGTACAGGAAGCAAGAATTCCATGTCTGTACAAGTGCTGTTGCTCTGCAGCAACTTTAGCATCAATTTAATCTACATAATCTAACAGAGTGAGTGAAGCTATAAGGAATCCTGCTTACAACAACGAAGACTACTAAAGAACCAGAAAGATGCTTCTCCACATTGAAGAGGATCAAAAAAGTAATTAAAAAGCACCATGGCCCTGTAGCGGTTAAATGCATTGGTTTGAAGGAATTGGAGGCACCTTCAAGGGTACGTAAAGTTCTCAGAAATGGCACCACCTCACTACCAAAAATAACTAGTGGTAAGTAAAGTATGAATGGTGTGTGGGTGTGCATATTGAAGGAGCTATGAAAGGTGTGTGAATGGTCAGTAACAATTGTTGAAGCCTTGGCGTGGCGTTACTGCTCATATGGTTATCCATATGCTAATTCAACGTGTTTGTTTGACATTGATTATTGTGTGGTCTAAACAGAAGTGAAATGTTGTTGTTTTCTTGAATCCCAAGATCCACTGGTTTAGGCCTATGCAGTGCTGATTGGTCTTCTAAGGTATGTTTGAGGCCTATATGGTCCCACTTGGTCTTCTAAGGTATGTTTGGGGCCTATGGTCACACTTGGTCTTCTAAGGTATGTTTGAGGCCTATATGGTCAAACTTGGTCTTCTAAGGTATGTTTGGGGCCTATATAGTTCCACTTGGTCTTCTAAGGTATGTTTGGGGCCTATGGTCACACTTGGTCTTCTAAGGTATGTTTGGGGCTTATATAGTCACACTTGGTCTTCTAAGGTATGTTTGGGGCCTATATAGTCACACTTGGTCTTCTAAGGTATGTTTGGGGCCTATAGTCACACTTGGTCTTCTAAGGTATGTTTGGGGCCTATATAGTCACACTTGGTCTTCTAAGGTATGTTTGGGGCCTATGGTCACACTTGGTCTTCTAAGGTATGTTTGGGGCCTATATAGTCACACTTGGTCTTCTAAGGTATGTTTGGGGCCTATATGGTTCCCCTTGGTCGTTTAATGTTTTTTAAGTATGGTTTTGTTCTTGAATGGTATGATTGATTTGCTTGTTTTCTTTCAACCCCAGGTGCAAACCCTATGTGGCTGCAGATTTGTTTCTACTCATTGGTCAACTTAATGAACGTGAATACCCTGAGAAGAAGAGCCGACTAAAGGTAGGTGTCACTCCTTTAATTTTTCTGTTAATACGTATAGGTGCAATTATGATATTGCTGTAGTCTTGTCACATGAGTTTTTTCAATCTATATTGTATACCAATGAATTTAACACATTGTTACTTTACTTCTTGACATTTCTGCATTGCAGATCATGTATTTCAATGGGCTTTACAAGCATAAGGTCATTGGGCGGGGCTTATAAAGGTCATTATGACGCCAGGGGGAGGAGTTATAAAAATGGGTGTGGTTTGAAAAAGGGGGAGTGGCTATGTTTCGCCCTGTCGCCCCTCCAACTTGAAAAGTCACCAGCCGCCACTGTTCATTTCCTACTTCTGGTCCTGTGGGAAGGAAAATGTGGGGTGTCAATTTTAATGTTATCCACTTATCAACTAAGGCTCTGGACTTCTTCCTGTTCTCTCCTTGCCTAACCCTTACTCTACTGATAACTACAAACATACTCCTCTATCAACCAACTATCAAATAGTGATGTAACAAAAAGAAAACTAATTCTTGTACTCATAAACAGACTTCAATATGCTGATTTTCTCTAAAAACATTTTGATGTTCATGGCTGCCAATGTTGTTATTTTATTACATACATATAAAACGAAAGCCATTCGTCAAAAAAGTTACCTAGGGATTCAACGCCTATATTTATATTTCAATATCTTAAAAAACTTGACATTTTTCCAAAAATGTATTCAGGCAGAAATATTAAGTTACAGCAAGATCCGCTATTATTAATGCTTAATTGCAGCCTAAAGGCTAAATCCTTGTAGGGCATACTAGCCCATCTGAACCTTGAGCTAAATAAAAATAATACAATTGGCCCTACCAACACCCTATAACACCCAAAATATTCAAATCCAGCACAAACCAAATCATATTACAAGAACGGGTTATATAATAGCTGTAAACAGAACTGTCTAAGACCCGCTATGGGGTTCCTCAGGAAGATGGGTGAGATGATTTGATGCCAGGTTAAGCTCTTCCAAATAACCCATATAATTTAATTATTTGGGAATGTGTGAAATGAAATTGTTCTCCAGAATTAGAGTTTTAATATTTACTGGCAGGCACTGGAAAACAGATTTAGTTAAGGCATCTGATGCCATATCTAACCAGCTTATGTTTTAAGACCAATTACAGCTCTCCTCATCATAACATAAAATGTTTTGGCTCATATCTAAACACTTCAGACACTGCCCAATGTTAGTATATTTAGTCACACAGGCCCTCATTCTATTATCGGCCGTAAATCGGCCGCAAAGCTGCGATTCCTTGCTGGGATCCTGTTACCTTGCAATTCAATTATACGGCGCCGCAAGGATATCCCCTTACGGCCGGCCGCATATCTTGCAATCGGCCGTAAGCTCAGAAATCTTTAAATGCAAAAATAAATTCAAGACGGCACTGTAAAGCTCTGTAAATGCTAGGGATCATAATGGGGGACATGAGGATTAATAGCAACCCCCTCTCAAGCTTGCACATCAGCCCAAATCCGAGATTACATTAACTGTTTATTTTACGGCCGTAGCGTGGGCGGGTCTGAGGTGCTCCAAGCCCTCTGGACTTTTTCCATGTATATTTGATATAAATTAAAATAAAATGTATTTACGGATTTGAGTGTAGGGGAATGTTGTGCTATGAATGCTAACACCTACAATCACTTTATAGTCTCCTCAGAGTGCAGGATGGCTTTATTATGGCTTTATAATGTGCTTAATTGTGTGCCTGCGGGACCTTTTTTCTGCAAGTAAGCTGCGGCTCGCTTTTAGCCTTGCAGAGAGGGTTCCCGGAGTAATAGAATAGCAACCAGGATTTTCTTGCGGCCGAAACTCTTGCGGCCGTTTAAGATCAAAAGCTTTCCTGCGGCCGCAAGTTATAACAAGGCGCCGGCCGCAAGCCTGCCGGAATCCCCGGCCGGAGGGGAATAGAATAGCAGAATAGCTTGCGGCCGATCCTTGCGGCCCCGCATCTCCTACGGCCGATAATAGAATGAGGCCCACAGTGTTTATACATTTATTGATTCATAAGGAGCTAGGCTTTGAAGGACACAACAAAGACAATATTTCAGCAGAATTTATAGTCAGGCTCTTAATGTTCATTTAAAAAAATAAAGGTGACATTCACTAAACTCAAAGGGCCCGATTCAATTGCAAGCCCGCAACTCGATAGTAGTAGGCCGTATGTCTCCAATTACGATGCTATTCAATTGCTCAAGCCTGTAAGTTACTGTCCGAAAGCCGAAACCGTAACCCATGCACTGGTTTGTAGCAGTTAAGGGTGGGAACATGATCAATTAAGCAAGCCCATAATCATCCATTTCGAATCAGCCAATAGAAAATGACACCGTCATTATTACGGCAGTAAAACATGGAGGTTACAAGTCAATCAATTAGGTTTGTGGGTCCGATATGCGATCAGATTTGCAAACCTGCAAAATACAGAAATATGAAAATGAATGCCAACACTGATCTAGTCCATATGGGTGGCCCCCTCTCCCTCTGTGTCTCCCCCCCCCCACTCTCCCTCTATGTCTCTCCCCCCCACCCCCCCTCTACCTCTGTGTTTCTTCCCCCCATCTCCCCCTGTGTCTACTCCCCTTAGGTGCCACGCATGCGCCGCACGGCGCTCTTTGCGCAGGCACGACTAAGGGCGCGCTTTGCACATGTGCGGCTTTTTCTGTGCTTTGTGCATGCGCGGCTAACTATGCGCATTGCGCATGAGCGCAATCTGATCGCCTTTGCGATCGGATCGCTGTCAAACTGCGATTCGTCGCAAAGCGTGACGACGAATCACAGTTTGACAATTATAATATGTGATATCTTAAATTACAAATTTCAAAGACAATTCTTGATCACGTGTAAACATTTAACAAGCTTTCCCACATGTTTTTCAAATCTTTATCTCATAGTGCAGAGTACTTCTGGTGGCATTAACGTCCCTTTTTAACTGTTTTGCCTAATTAAAATGTTCTGCATGCCCTGTGACCACTAGATGGCAGTCTAATGCCACATAATAACTTTTCTGGGGGAAATTCCAGATTTAGGAGACTTCTGTGCTCCCATTTCTCCCTCCCTTCCTCTTGAAAGTTATACAGGCCTTCATATGTAAAATAGAAAGATTTACATCACACAACAAAACAGATTATGTATCTTAGTCCTAATATTGAAGTGACAGGAAGTGTGTTATCCGCAGCATCTCTTGGGATCTGATACAAATACACATTTTTTTTTTTTTTTACTCTACATCATCGTTGCATGCACTTTAACTGCAAATGTGTACCGCCTAAAATCAGTAAGAGGCTTAATTTAAACACAGGAAGAGGCAAAATTTAAACATTTCCCCCTAACTGATGTTAGAGCGATGATTGCATGGTCTGTGCACAGCTGAACATAAGCACTTAAAGGGAAGTCTTCTGAATATTCAGACTGTCTGAAGGAGAAAGTGAGAAGGAAAGTGTCTGGGACTGTACCACTGGTGAGTAAACTGCTATAGTGGATGGGCAAAGAGACATGGCAGCACAAGCACTGGGTATGAGCAAGCAGGGAGGAGGGTTATGTTCAGTGCAGAGATAACAAGAATTTCAGAAGCTAGAGGTCTTTACAGAAGTGATAGGTGACCCACTGCGATCCTGACATGTGCAAAAAGTCAGAAGAGATAACAAATATGATGCATAGGTCAAATTTCCGGATCCACCCACCAAGCATTGCTGTTATCTCATTATTCAGGAGACAATTGGCAATTACTCCCTTCTGCATATATTGTTTTCAGACTAATGCTTTCTTACATTAAAGACTCCAGGTAAGCTAATTATTTAGATAGCTTTCGATTGAAAATGATGCATGCAGATATGGGCGCAGTAAACTCCCCATTATCCGGAACCTATGGGGACTCCCTATTGCCGGATAAGTGTAGTTTCAGGTTAATCGGGAGTCCGTGGATTTAAGGGACTAAACCACCTTTAAACACCCTAAAACCCCTCAAAATGCATTTAAAAAGGCATTAGTTCCTAAACTGGGCCATTTAGGCCCAGAAAAAAATAATTAGAAAAAAAGTTAGCATTTATTTATTTGCAGTCTCGAACTCCGGATAGTGCCAGTTATGCCGGTTTAGCGGGAGTAAATTTAAATGGGTAATTGGTGCGAGTTGCTTAAGAGTGCCGGTTGGTTAGGTGCTGGATAACAGGGAGTTTACTGTAATGAGTTGCATCCCCTCAAAATAATTTTGATTCCGACACCCATGCATGCAGACACTAAGGAATTAATTAGCAATTAATGACAATCACCACCTTGAACTATTTGATAGGAGCTGATGCAGATCAGAAAGAATCATTGAAAGCTAACAATGATTAATTTTGCCAACTGCAAAAAAGCAAACCTTTCCTTGAAACTTTGAATAATACCACTAATGCATTTATTAAGAAAAACAGGCTCTAGCACAGACCCTGAGGCTAGTAACCCCAGCTTACAAACTTAAGAAAAAAAAAAAAAACTTTTAAAATTTGCATTCGGAAAACATTTCACAAGCCCTTCTGCTAACATTATTGATCAATCTAGTACCCTCTCCCTCCTGATAAGTTAAATATTTTCTTGCCTGCTTCTGGAAAATTATTTATAGAAGCAAAACAGTGTGCTTGGAAGAACACAACATTGAAAGAGAGTTTGATTAATGACCTCAGCAGTTGTGATTTGCTGCATTTACCATTTTATAATGTGCTGTATACAAATAGTAGAGTTACAATTATGCTTTTAATAAATCTGTTTTCCTTATACAACAAATTTGCTGCTGCATATAACTATGTACGGTACAAGATAATCAAAATAATAAAGGGCCACTGCAGTCCAGATAATTCTAGCATGCATTTAAAAGATCACATTTGAAACATTACAAAATGTTTTTTTTGAATGAGATATAATTTTTCTACAGTGTAGGAAAATTACATTAAATATAGACAGTATAGGATTTTTCCCTCCTCTGTCCTAATTAGTTACAGGAAACAGAGGGCCAGTGAGCCTTATGGATGTCTGAGCTGCAAGGCATTTTGCTTTTGTTCCCATTGATTTTGATTAGGTAACAAAAACAATTAACAGGGTCTCAATGAGTGCTTGTTTACACTTCCTGTTAACTCACTTGTAAGATAAAGGTGGATCAAACACTTCTTTCTTATTTACCTGACTTGTTTTAGCATCAGTTTTCTTCAGTTAATAACAAATATTTTCCAGGTGGGAGGAAACATTTTGCATGAAAAAATTAGAACAAGGGTATTTTCTTTAAAACGATTTTACAGGCAAATATAAATATAAATATATATATATATATATATATATATATATATATATACACACATATATATATATATATCTTTATATACACGGTCCAGTACCATTATTATGACCACAAGCTAATATCCTGATTAACCACGTGTGCAGCATGGACAGCAGATAGACAATGTAGTATTGAGTCATTATGATGCTGAAAGGTTGGCAAGGGAGACTGGATCCGTGCTATGTGAGGGGTTGGGTGCTCTCTGGGGTAGATACTGAGAGGGGGTGGCTGCTATCAACAACTAGTTGCTATATAGGGATGGATGCTGAGAGGGGTTGGTACTGCATGAGGTGGATGCTGAGAGGGACTAGTTGCTACGTTGAGATACTTATATATGTAATATATATATATATATTATATGTATATATATATATATATATATATATATATATATATATATATATGTGTGTATATATATATATATATATATATATATATATGTAATATGTGTATGACATATGTATAAGTAAGACCTCTTAAGAAATTCAAGCAGAAGACATTTTTTTTCTGAATGAAATAAATATTAGAACAAGAGGTCATGATCTTAAGTTGGTTGGTGAGATATTAAGGGACCACAGTGGTCAATTATGTTATCCATATACTATTTTGTATAAATTAACTTAATAGTGGGGATAGTGTTTTATAACACAAAGTAAATTAAAAAAATAAACAAAATACTTATAGTTTTGTTTTTATATATCCAACTATTCTATCTGCTACTTTCTCAGGAGGATATATTTTGTTAATTAATGATCTTTCTATTGGCCCCATGGCAAGCACTGGCAGGTTTAGCTTCCACGTTGCCATTATAAGCATAGAACCTTCCTCTCTGCATTCATGCTCCTACCATTTCAAGAAGTCGATCAATAGAAACCAAAAAAGCTGTATAATTGTAAAGTTAATACATTTTAATCTATATTTTCTTTTACATCCAAAAAAGTTTTCCTAATTTTCAAGTGTAGTTCTTCAAAAGAGTGGTCATTTCATTATGCCAAAGCTCTTTAGGTAGTTAGAATAGGCAGACTTGCTGAGTCTACTCATTTTTTTATACTGTCAAAAGCTATGCAGAATATAACCAAACTGACTGATGATTGTGGGCAGTGCCAGTTCACGTCATAGTTCTTATAAGCCACAGAAAGAAGGATAAGCTCATACTGCAAACAGGACAGGATCACAGAAAGAAGGATAAGATCATACTGCAAACAGGACAGGATCACAGAAAGAAGGATAAGATCATACTGCAAACAGGACAGGATCACAGAAAGAAGGATAAGCTCATACTGCAAACAGGACAGGATCACAGAAAGAAGGATAAGCTCATACTGCAAACAGGACAGGATCACAGAAAGAAGGATAAGCTCATACTGCAAACAGGACAGGATCACAGAAAGAAGGATAAGCTCATACTGCAAACAGGACAGGATCAGAGCTCGTAAGAGGACTGCCTGGATTTGAGCTCCGAGCTTCTTAATCATAATGTAGAAGAATTACTAAACATGTCTTACTTTGAAAGTAGCCCTCCCTGATTATATCAATGACTCAGAAAAACAAAGTAAGTAGGTGGAGATTACTTGTTTTTTTCTGAATAAACAACCCAGATCTCCCAGAATAATTGATTTTCAATTTCACTGAATAAGAAGAAACTATGTACTGAACCTGAAAAATATGTTTCAGTGTGTTATTTGTGTAATTATTTGGAAAGTGAAATTATAGTTATTTTTTTTTACCTTTTTTTCAGACATGAAGTTTTAGTTTATTTTTTTAAATAAACTAATGTTTTTTTGTTAAATACATTTCTTAATATTTCTTACTGTTTGGCCATTGAATTGTTGCAGTTACAGTAACTTTAAAACAATCTTACATAAGAAAAAAAAGATTTACATACGAATAAAAGGAAGTGAAACTGATAACCAGTGAGTCACACATGCATGAGTGTGTTAACCATGGTGTAAATACCAGAGGGATCCTAATTGTTGCAGTATTGTGAATGTTAGGTCTAAATAAGCAAATCTGCAGTTTATGGTCCTTTCCTTTTATGAATGCGCTAGCACAGGCTGCAGCAGTGGGGGTGAGAATCCGCTAGATGGCTTTGCCAAACTTTTGCTGCGGATATCATTGCTTTAGGGTAGGCGGTTAGGGTAAGGGTTAGGGTAAGGGTAAAGGTTTAAGCTTGGAAATAGTATATGTTCTGTGCAGCGCTTGCAAACTGTGCACAATTTTGGCAGCACCAGATAGCAGCTCCTTGCTGCCACTGCTGCTGCCATAGCTGGCACAGTCATAAAGGAAAGATCCCAGTTTATTGGTAACATTTAAAACATTGTCTAATAGCTGAAATCTTATCTGATAAAATCCATTTTCTTAGCTGTGGTCAGATTTACAGTAGAAATCCTTCGTGCTAGGTAAGCTTCTTATCAGTGAGTGCCTTTTCATTAAAATATGTAAATTTGGGGTATGATAAGGTATAGCAACCATTGCTGAATGGAGATATGAGGTGTATTATCAGCATTAGAGCCATTCACCAACCTGGGCCCCATAGACAAAGCATTAGCGGCAAAAAACTTTTTATAAGGCGGCCCTGCTAAACATTACAAAGTTACCAGTATAATTTCTGGCATTAGGTTTGCTTTTTGCTACTTACAAAAAAATGCTCTGTAACCACTGAAACATAAATATTTACACCTTTTTAATAAACTTGTTCCTTAGGATAACATAAAGTTGAGTTATTAACGCTTAGTGAAAAGTTTGTATTCAATATATGTGAGCCTCATATGTCAAGGACATATCTAATACAAGTTGACAGTGGGCTTTATTTAATTACACGGAAAACCTGATTACATGACATACATCAAGTGGTCCTCAACCACCTCTAGAGCCCTCCTTGTATATCATTCAGTAACCAGCAGCTGTAGTTCAGGCTGCATGCTGAGGACTTTCAAATCCTGGACAACAATGAGTTAAATTGCTACCCTAAGTATAGTGATAGATGGTTGCAGATGGAGCAATCAGACTGTTTTTATGAATATTAGACAGCCTACAGTTACCAATGTATTTAAAGGGCCACTGACCACCAATAAAAAAGTATTTGTAAAAGCCCAACTGAGCTACCAATTTAGCAAATTATCAATCTTATTGATATAAATAATAACATTTCCTTTCACATTGTAGGGTGACTAGATAATGTTTAGATGCATGTATATGACAAATAGGAGCTATGCATGTAAATGTATGTAGACATGATCTGATCACCCTATGGGATGATTAATCGCATTTCTACTGATTGGAGTAGAATAAATATTGTTAAAGGCCAATTTAAGTGAGCTGGATTATGAATGCATCTGATAGAGGATAATTGGTAGTGTATGCAAACATTTTTTTGCATAATTTTTTTTTTAATTCCAAAATAAACATTTAAATACTTACACTGAAGTCAGTTGCAAATTAGGGTTAACACCCACCAAACACAGGCTATATTAGTATCACATTTAAAAGGATTTGCTTTGGACAATCAGGTTAGCTGAAACATTTGGATTTAAAGTCTGGGTTGCTGTTTGTGGTGCAAAACAGCTTGTGTTATGTAGTGTATCACTGATATGTGCCATGTATTGAGGCTGACATACAGACAGGAAGCTGCAAGAAGAATGGCTGAGCAAGCAACAGCAGGTAAATAGTGGGTTAATATTGATCCCCTGATGCTGCATGCTGATTTTGGGGGATCAGATGCCTGTGTAGACACCCCCTGGAGGTGTCCACGTAATCATTAGAGGAATTTTTAGAGATTAATACAAATGTAATGTTTTATGAGATGTGCTGCATACACATAAGCTGCTTTTTGCCTAAGGAGTGCAGAAATGTATTAATCCATGAAACTTAGATATGCCTTTAATTTATAAAGTCTGTTATTTAGTGGGGTTTAAAATATATTTTAGTAGTGCACTAAGTGGCCTTACATGGATGTACTTAATTTTTACCATGGCGGCAAAATGGCTTCCTATTTTTTTTTTTAAAACAAGTATTTGAATGTCACTGACTAATATTTTTGGGGGTTGTCAACCACATTTCATTTTTAGGATATTATAGTTTTCTTAAAATAAGCTTGCATGAGATATTTTGGTCGGAATTTTGACATTCAAAACCATTTTCGGTTAAATTATAGCAAAAATTCTCATTTCGCTATATTTGTATATTTGTGAAGTAAATCATTCCAAGTGTTACTGAATTATCTAAAAGTCTGTCTTTCATAAAGTGTATGCTTTTCCATTGCTATTTTGCTGTTATGGGATAGTTTAACCTGTTAATCATGTGATGTAAGCATGATGTATTCCATGTATTAGCTGAATAAATAAGGTGGCAATATACAACTTAGTTTCACTCCATTCCCGATCTTGAACCATTTGGTTATTTCATGTATGGTTCTGGCTGTGGCTTTTTGGTCCACAGAGAGGTTCCTCTGGAGACTGATGAGATAGATTAAATAGTGTCTTTTAATCTCTTCTTCCTATCCTCTGGAATTCTGCATTCATTTGGACATATCTTTTCTTATCTCCACTACCTTTCGCTTTCTTCTTACTTAAACTACTTTCAAAGCCTCATAAGACAGCCAGTTTGCCTGGAGACATACTTTTTTTTGGTGTTCTCTAGACAAATATCTGTTTATTTCAGGCATTCGGTCTACCACATCTACTCCCTTACGTGTATTGTTTACCTCCACTGCAGATTCACAGGTGAAATTATGTATTTGATATCTGCTTGGTCTAATGATTTTTCCCGCCCCAGTTTAATTCTTAACTTTGCAATAAGAAGCTCATGATCTGAGCTTGCAGGCAGCTACAGCACTTGTTTGTGATAACTGTACAGAGCTCCTCCATATATAGTATATATTTGCTTTCTATATTATCCATCTGGTGATGTGTAGAGTCGTCTGTGAGGCTGTTGGAAGATGGTGTTTGCCAGGGGAGGCTGGTGCATAGGGGCATATGGGCAACCGCCCTCCAAAAATGAATGCACTGACTTAATCCCCCATCACTTATTGTATAATTTCTATAATACAAAAATAAAAAAAAGTTTTATCATGTTCAATATTCAGATTGTTTTAAAAGCTGCTGCTGTCACTTTAAATTTTAAAGCCTTTTGTGCCCCCTGCTGGTGACTTGCCTAAATTGTTTGGGTCTATGCCCAAACTTTGCTATAAAAGATAGAGCTGAATCTATCTGTCAAATGCAGAATGGCCAGGAGGGAAAAGTCCCATATCATATACATGCAGATAGAGGGAGTTGCGTGTAGAGCTTCAGTTTTCTCAATTCCCTGGTGGTCTTATTGATTCTGACTACCCTGCTCCACACACCAAGCTTGTGGCCTCTCTGTCACCACCCTGGCCTATAGCAGACAGAAGCAGCTGCAGAGCTCAGAGTCCATATCCCTCTCTGTGTCTTGCTGTTGTTGTTCCGTCCTTCAGTGGTGTCTGACTCTCAGTGACCACATGGATGCAGCACACCAGGTACATCTGTCTGTGTTTTTGACTGTGCTTTTCCGTATGGTTTTCATGGCAAAGATACTGGAGTGGGTTGCCAGTTCCACCAACTCCAGTGGACTGCATTTTGTCTGACCTCTCTAAAATGACTTGCCCATCTTGGGTGACCCTTCATGATATAGCTCACAGCTTCATTGAGTTACCAATCCCCTTCACCATGAAGAGGTAGCGACCCAGAAGGGGTCTTGTGTCCTTTGTCTCTCTCTATATGTCCATATGTATTTATAAGTAGAGGGTATACTTACTTTTGGGGGACATATCTTATTGCATGTGTAAGATATATACAGTATATCAAGTCAAAAAGTGATACTGATACAAGTATGAACTAAAAACAGCAAACAGAAGGAATACGCAAAATATTTAAGGATTTACAATCACAACTCACAGAGAACACAGAATTGAAACATATATTCCCTAAACCCCCCATTCTTGCATTTAGGCAGCCACCAAATTTAAGACAAACATTGGTGAACAGAAGATTGCCAAATGAACAGCATAACAGATAAAATGGCACCAAACCCTGCAATAAAAGTTGCTGCAAACTATGCCAACACATCTGCAAAGAGGACACAGCCACGCACAACAACAAGACCCACAACATCAGAGGCTCATATTCATGTACATCATCAAATGTAGTGTACATGATACAATGTACTGTATGTGAAAGGGGGTGCAACATTGAGGAAACCAGCCAGAAACTACACATGCGAATGAAGCTCCATCAAAAAACACCAGGAAGATAGCTATTGTACTCCAGTTGGACACCATTTCACCCAGGAGAATCACTCCATCCAGAACCTCAAAATAAAAGTACTCAGAGGGAATATCAGAACTATCCAACAGCGGAAAACTTTTGAATTAAAAATGATTCCATTTTTTAATACAAAGGATTTGGGCATTAACATCGACTTAGGCTTTCTGGCCCACTATCTTAATGTCTTATAGCTAACACATTCCACTTACCTCACCCCCTTCTATTGCTGTTTTTGTAAGCTATATGCTATGCTGAAATGTATTTCACTTTATTTTACTCTGCTGTGTTCTTATCTACAACCTGATCTATAGACTTACTGACCTATCAGGATATTATTCACAATGCTGGTCTGTTTCTCACTTAACTCTGGCCAATTAATTTTGTCTTTCTTGTTTTTCCAATCCCCCCCATCTCTTTCTGTTTGCTGTTTTTAGTTCATACTTGTATCAGTATCACTTTTTGACTTGATAAAGAGAGGCATTATCTCTTGGAAGCTCGTCGCAATACTCTGATTATTCAACTAATATATATATATATATATATATATATATATATATATATATATATATATATATTGTGAGAATGTAAGGAGAAGCCGGGGGCAAATCATAGAGGACCGGTATATAAGCCATAGGCTGTACCGCTCCTTGTATCCAGCTCTCAGAGAGTTAAAGCACTTGACTTCACCTGGTCCAGTGCTACACTATAAAAACCCCAGGAAGTCCCAGTAAAGGGAGAGGGGTGTGGGCTGCTGCAGAAGACTGCTAATTAGGCTCTGGCCTGAGTGGTGTAGAAGCTAAAGCCAGAAGCTGAGGTCTAGCGAGGAGACAAGCTGTGTGGAGCCTGCAAAGGGCAGCTAGCCAAGAGAACCATCAGCTGCCTGATATACTGCACAGTTAACCAAGGTGAACTTCTGTAAAAGAGGCTTTGTGAGTGGGATCCTGCGGTTACCTGGAGCTGCGAGGTAAAAGACCTGCTGTGTACCAGAGCCTGAGAGAGAGAGACTGCAAACACAGTAAGTGCGTACCAAAGGGGACCTCAGTCCTAGGCTTCCTGCTGGGTGAGCCATGCCAGTGCTGCTGTGACCTGTAATGCTTTATGAAAGAGGACTGTACCATAGACTCAAAGCCTCGCGGAGAAGTAGTTGTTTGTTTTCCGTTATTTTAAGCAGAGCTACTGCTACAGCTGTTATTTTCTTTCTGTAAATAAACCAATTTGCTGCACTTTCAAGCCGGTATCAGCCCTTTATTCAAGAAACCACCGCTATACGCGGCCATCTTGATCAATATATATATATATATATATATAAATATATATATAGTTGAATAATTAGAGTATTGTAGGGAGGGAGAGGGATAGAAGAAGAGGCATATAATCTATCTCTCTAACTTTCTCTCTACCTCTCTCCACCTCTCCACCTCTCCCTCTCCCTCTCTCCCTCCCTCTACATCCACCTCTCTCCATCTCCCTCTCTCCCTCCCTCTATATCCACCTCTCTCCCTCCCTCCCTCTCTCCCTCTATATCCACCTCTCTCATTATCCTCCCCCCTCTCTATCTCTATCCCTGTCTTTCTCTTTGGGATCACTTTTGTGGGTGGAGACTGTCACTAGGCAGGATCTTTACATGTTGTGAAGGGGAGGGATTCATACTCTTGGGTGGAGTCAATGTAAGGGGAGGGGCCAGGTCTCTGTTTTTGGAAGTTGGAAAGTCACCAGCTGCTACTTGTGTTTGCTATGACCAGAGGTTTATCTTGACAGAATTGTACTAATCTCTGACCTGCTTCATTTTTTACTCCAACACCAAACTTGTCAGCTATTCCAGGTATCTCCTGATTCACTACTTTAGCATTCCTATGATGGGAGTTACATTATTTTTATTGATGATTAATTCTGTCATCTCATGTACAACCATGTCCAGTTTGCCTTGGGTCATAGTTCAGTTTCAGGTTCCAATGCTTTGCAGCAGTGACTTTCCTTTCCCCTCCGTTTAAATTCACAGCAGGACCCCCTCTTAACTATGGACCAACCACTTCATTAGATGTGGTGTTATTCATACTCACCATCTGCTCTTCCTCAGTAATATGGTAGGCACCTGAGGGCCTCATGTCTATACAGTTGCATATCAAAAGTGTGCATGGCCTTTGAGGTCGTAAAAAGTCTCTGAACCCCCTGGCACACAAAGAGTTAAAAGACCATTAATGTCTCATATTTTAATATGTATTTTTTTTTAAAAACAAGTTTTTCAGAAAATAAAAAAAATAGATAAATGTAACAGCTAATGCATCAGCTAAACCAGTGCTGTAAAACTTTTTTAATGTAGGTGTACAAGCTAGATTTATAGCTTGTGAGCTGGCAGGTTGTATTTAAAATAATAATTAAAAAAAGTACATCTAAATATATAAATTAATATATTTATATATTTTAAATGAAATATTTGAGCATTTATAGATGTCGTCCCAAGTGTTTACAATGTCTCAATTGAATTATTTTACAAATATTAATGTTTTTTTGATAAGATTCTCCCCGACAGTTAGTGGGCCACAGAAAACAATTAGAAAGCCACATCCGTTCCACAGGCTACCAAATGAAACCAAGGAAAACTATTATTTTATATACACATTGGGCCTCATTCTATTATCGGCCGCAAAGCTGCAATTCCTTGCGGGGCTCCCGTTACTTTGCAATTCAAATAGACGGCGCCGCAAGGATATCCCCCTTACGGCCAGCCGCATATCTTGCAACCAGCCGCAAGGTCTGAAAACTTTAAAAGCAAATATAAATTCAAGACGGCACTGTACAGCTCTGTAAATGCTAGGGATCATAATGGGGCACATGAGAATTAATAGCAACCCCCTCTCAAGCTTGCACATCAGGCCAAATCTGCTATTATCCATTCATTGTTTATTTTACGGCCGTAGCGTGGGCGGATCTGAGGTGCTCCAAGCCCTCGGGACTTTGTCCACGGATATTTGACATGAATTAAAATAAAAAAATATTTACGGATTTGAGTGTAGGGGAATGTTGTGCTATTTTTGCTAACACCTACAATCACTTTATCGTCTCATCAGAGTGCAGGATGGCTTTATTATGTGCTTAATTGTGTGCTTGCGTGACCTTTTTGGTGCAAGTAAGCTGCGGCTCAGTTTTAGCCTTGCAGAGAGGGTTCCCGGAGCAATTGAATAGCAACCGGGATTTTCTTGCGGCTGAAACTCTTGCGGCCGTTTAAGATCAAAGGCTTTCCTCCGGCGCGTGCGGCCGCAAGGGATAACAAGGTGCCGGCCTCAAGCCTGCCGGAGTCCGCGGCTGGAAGGGAATAGAATAGGCAAATAGCCTGCGGCCGGTCCTTGCGGCCCCGCATCTCCTACGGCCGATAATAGAATGAGGCCCATTGTGTGTGGAAATTCTTGGAATGCATAGATTCATTTTTTTTCCATGCAGGATGTGATTTACTTTGTAATTTGTATTGTGACTTTCACACAAAAATCAGGAGTCATTTAATCAAGGACCTAAGTTCACAAACACAGAGAAGACCCTACTACCTCGTAATTACATACAATAGGTCATACATTAAAAACTGTGTATATTCGTTGTAGCTATTAAACAATTTACTCTGTATCACATCTAGTGCTTCAAAATTTTATATTGCAAACTTGGGACTTCAGTGGTCACTTAACTCTACATTTCTGCTGACACTGTTTTGTATTTTTCATAAATAAAAGCTAAATGTTTCTGTGCTTAATTATGCTCTTAAAGAGACAAAGTTTTCAAATAATATATATATTTAAACTAGCTACTTGCCTGTCAAAAATGACGGGAATCAAATTTTAAGGCTGGGAATGCTGTACCTACGACGCTCATCATGAGCCCCGCCTTTGGCGCTCATTGCAAGCCTCTCTCTCCCTCTACTGTACTGGCGGCGCTTATCGCGAGCCCCGCAATGAGCGGGTTCGCCGCTCATTTCAGGCCTTGTCAACCCACAACTTTTGTTCTTCGGAATGATAACCTTTGGTGCTCATCGCGAGCCCTGAGCGCTCATTGTGAGCCTCTCCTCCCGTCTACTGTACGTGCCTTGCGATGAGCGCCTCGCTTAGACGATTTTTGATCTACGAAAAATGCCAAATATGGCTCAAATTTGCTTGCAACCTCACTCCCATGCTTCCTGGATCTCCCCCTGTGCTGTGTGTGAGTATGTTATTTATTTTTTTTTTTTTTCTGTTTTTTGGGAGTTTTAGAGTTACGCGCTTAAAAAACTTTGGCCATTAAATTAGGCCAAATGTGCTATGTTTTTCACTGGCTATCTCGGCCATGTCTATGGTATTTTAAAGTCCTGCTCTTTGCAGCCTAAGTCCCAATCCTTCGGTGCTCATTGCAGCCTAAAAGTTCCACGGGCCTTGCAGTCGCTTGTCTCAACTGCTGTGGCACAACTGCTCGCCTCGCTTTGCGAGGGCCGCAATTATTTAAAATTGCATGACCAACATCGCAAACGTGACCACTGACAACTATATATATGATTGTACAATGACCATTTAAATAGATGATTACATTTGCAGTATAAAATTACGGTATAACTAAAAAACTAATGAACATGTATTTTACTTTTCTTTACAGGATTTGACATCATGGTGGTCATTATGAGAAATGCTGCCGATAACTGGAACGATGTTTGTTGGTGTATTTTTCTTCTTATCTATATGTTTACGCCACTAAAATGTGAAAGTGAGTTTACAGGTCTGTTAACTCTGAAACAGCTGGATAACGTTCCTGTGGATGTGTCTCCCCTAGTTACACAACTGGATTTATCTCAAAATAACATAAGACTTCTTGAAGTAAAGGATTTTAAATTTTTATTACACTTGAAGTTTTTGAATCTTTCCCACAATTCAATTGAAGAATTGGACAGCCGGGTGTTACAGTTTAATACTGCGCTAGAATACTTGGATATATCACACAATAAACTGAAGACTATAAATTGTAGTTCCTTGCAATTTATGAAAAACATTAAAGAGTTAAATCTGTCATATAATAATTTTGAAACAATGCCTATTTGCAAGGAATTTAGCAATTTGACAGAACTAAAATTTCTTGGACTGAGTGCTGCAAAGATAGGAAAATCTGATTTTGTTAATTTTTCTCATATAGAATTCCAATGCATTTTTTTTGGAATTATCGACTTTCAGAAATATGAAGCTGGAAGCTTGCAAGTATTGAATACTAAAAAATTGCATATCAACTTGCCTAAATTTTTAACAACTCTTTTTCTGTTGGATGATACTTTAAATACTTCAACAACACTTGAAGTCTCTCAAATTGAATGTGCGCACCAGTGTGTCTTTGTAATAAGATCATTACGAGAAGTCATTAAAAGGTCAAAAGTGTCAACTATAATTCTTAGCAACATTACAATACCTTGGAATGGAATGAGTAAAATCCTTCAAGCCATTTGGCATTCATCAGTGGAGAATTTGTACATCCGCACATTCACTCTTGTAAAAGAGTTTAAATATGTCCCGATCAACTTTACCAATGGTTCACTGAAATCTTTCACTATAGATCATTTAATTACGAAGGTGTTCTTTTTTCAACATCCCCACCCATCTAACACCTTTGCTGAAATGATTGTGGAAAATTTTACATTTTCAAATGGTGATATGATACACTTTTTCTGCCCTCCCACGCCCAGTATTTTTAGATTTCTTAGTTTTGACAAAAACAGAATTACTGATGAAATTTTTCAGAAATGTGAAAACCTAACTGCATTGGAATTTTTTAACTTACGGAGTAACAAATTAGAAAAATTATCAAAACTAAGTGCCATGACTTCCACTATGAAATCTTTAAAATATCTAGACCTTAGTCAAAATTATCTATACTATGAACAACATGAGTACTGCAACTGGTCAGCGAGTGTAATTTCCCTAAACCTATCTGAAAACCAGTTATCCTCTTCAGTTTTTTCTTGTTTACCAATCAATGCCCAGGTACTGGATCTTTCAAGAAACAAAATCGCAAGTGTCACTATAGAAGTAGGAAAAATAAACAATTTAAAAGAATTAAATCTAGCATTAAACCGTCTAAAAGATATTCCGGATTGCAGTAATTTTGGTGGTAACTTGGCCGTCCTAAAAGTCGATGAGAATTTCATAGACTCTCCATCTACTAATTTCCTCCACAGCTGTAATTACGTTAAAAGTTTAAGTGCTGGAAAAAATCAGTTTCAGTGCAACTGTGAATTGAGGGAATTCATTGCTACAGAAAAGCAGTCGGCTGGAAAGTTGGCTGGATGGCCAGATTCCTACATATGTGAATATCCAGAAAACTATAGAGGCATTCTGCTTAAAGACTTCAATATTTCAGAACTCTCATGCAACATATACATATTATTAGGTACAGTTTTGGGTACCATATTGGTTTTGCTTCTCTGTATAATTTTTCTGTGTACATACTTTGATTTGCCATGGTATATCAGTATGTTTTTTCGGTGGATTCGAACAAAGCAAAGGGTAAGAAACATTAATATACAAGACATTCAAGATGACATTCTCTTCCATGCCTTCATTTCTTACAGCCATGAAGATTCTGAGTGGGTTCATGGACTGTTGATACCAAACCTTGAAAAAAATGATGGTACAATAAAATTATGCCACCATCAAAGGGATTTTATTCCCGGTAAAGCAATAATCGACAACATCATTGACTGCATTGAAAAAAGTTTCAAGTCCATATTTGTTTTGTCTCCAAATTTTATTCAAAGTGAATGGTGTCATTATGAACTATATTTTGCACAGCACACATTATTTGGGAAGAATTCCAATAATTTAATACTTATATTGTTGGATCCCATCCCACAGTATCTTATTCCTAATAAGTATAATAAGTTAAAGACCATAATGAAACATAGAACATACATTGAGTGGCCAAAAGAGAAAAGTAAACATGGACTGTTTTGGGCTAATCTCAGGGAAACTGTTCACATCAACCTTCCTATTAAAAATGAGGTGGAAAGTATTTTAAATTTGGTGCATGACAGTGTCACCATGACAGAGCACATCACAATAACTTGATCCCAAAGTTGATATGGTGCCACTCAATGGAAGAAGGTTACAGTACACAATAATATGGAGCACTACTGGGCATGACAACTCTTTACCCAGACACCAAAACATCTGTTTTACCTACTATATACTAAGCAAATGTTATCAAGATCAATAATGTAGGAAATGTCAGTATCAGTTCAATTATATAAGATTATACTGGGGTGTTTAAAGTGGAATGGAAGATTTCTAGATTTTACAAGTGTGACCGTTTGCCCCCTAGAGGATGGTGCCAAGTAAAGTAGTGTAAAGAGTTCTTGACAGGAGTGACAAAGTTAAACTCCTGAAGAACTCTTAATTGGTCCAGGTGCAGCTTCACTTTAAAGCCTGAAAAGCAGACATGGGGAGGGTGTGGCTGATTAGGCTCTGACCCAGGTTGTGTGCTGCTGCTAAGCTGCCAGTGCAAGCCACAGAGAGGAGTTTGCTGGCTGGTCCTGTGTGAAACTACATTCTGAACTTTGAAAGCAAACCTGAAGGAGATCACCTTGTTTACTGGGGCTGCGAGTTTTGGACAACAGAAAAGAGTGCTGTTTGCAGTCGCTGGATGAACAGAGCTGACAGAGCAACTATAGACACAGGAGGTGAAACTACAAAGGCATCAAGTAAGGGAATTGAATATTGAGGATTCTCAGGCAGAGTTGCCTAAGAAGACAGGGTCTAGGCGATTGTGGAGCTGTCAGAGGCACTGAATGAAGGTACCAGACTTATTATACCCCAGGGAAGAGGCTGAGTGCTTGACCTGTTAATATTGCAATATCAAAGGGTCCCTGGGGTGAAGCATATGGGAGAGACGGGCGGGCCCTATGCTTCATCCGCTGTTACTTATTTAAAGACGTGGAAAAGACTTCTGCTAAAACAGAGACTATTTGGTGCCCTGGCCACAAGGTGGCACTATACCACATATCAGAGACTGTTGTATCCGATCCACAAGAACCTCAGCTGGAAGTAGCACGACTGGATTAATTGTTTTCTTTGTGAATCATATTTCTCCGGAGCAGAGAAGCTGCCCGGGTGTAGTCAGGGTGTTCCTGAATGTTTTGTCAGAATGTTTATGTAGATTTTTATTTTAATTTTTTTCTTAAAGTTTATTACTACTTCTGGACCCTAGTTTATGAGCCCTAAAATAAACCAGTCTCCTGCATCATAAATCTATGTGTTGCGGAACCTTTTGTTATAAAAATCCCTGTGGTAAACGGCCATCCTTGTCACACTAGGTATTTATTATACCTGTGTATTTATTTAATTTTATGTATTTTGGACTGGGTCCATGTCAGAACATCTGGCTTTTTTCTATTTCAATTTACAATTTATATCTCCTAAAACTTCCAAGTCATAAATAGTTAAAAATGCATAGGGTTGGCTCAAAAGTTAAGCACAATCTGAGAACAAACACCTAAGTTGTCTGTTTTTAGGCCCAGTTACCTACTAAGAGAGCAGCTTCTTTTAGCTCACTTGTGCCCTTCAGAAGGAGAAATATCCTGTAGTATATCAGTACGGTCAGACTACTGTGCTAAATAACAAGGAGCACTGGTAACTTGTAGTATATATGCTATGCTCAGGTCCTAACCCTGCTGACAGAAGTGTAATAACTTGTCTGCCATAACAATCACAGTAAACAAAGTGGAGAGGAGTAGAAATTGATATCTTTATTGGTAAAGTATTGGATGGAGGTATTATGATATACAGAAAGCTCACACTATAATCCCTCTTAGTGTTTCCTGTTTTTTCCACGAATAACACGGTACTACTTCATTGCCTATAACAACCACAGTCACATCATGAGAATTATGATTTAGCACTGTTGAAAATAGTTTTTTTTTGGACATAGAACGGAGTGGAGATGTTAATAAGGTGGAAAAAGAAGTAAGTATATTACTTGCTGTGCAGTACCCAAATGTGTACAGTTTATATATTTGATGTACATAAGTGAAAACACCATTTGATGACATGTGGTTAGCCTACACACACTGTACAGAAAGGTACCATGGATGCTGGATACTATTTAAAGTTCATGTTTCATCTTGAAACCAGGGGAGAGGCATGCCAGTCTCTATTCTCATGTCTTTTATTAAGGTATGAACATGTTGAATATAATTGAATTCTAAAGACTGGCGAGCATTATGTTCTCTTTCTGATTATGTTATGTTTTGGTTGGACCTGTGTTGCTTTGCCAAGGTTTGTATGAGTTGTGTTGGACTACTGTGCCATATACTATGCAATATTGTTATAATGGGTCACTCTACAAAATACATTGTTATATAACAATAAAAAATATTTACTACAAAAAAATAAAAAACAACTTGAATAAAAAACATAAGGGTTACCTGACAATGGCAAACTGTTATGTGATACTTTTGTTTAAAATAATAGCACAATAATATTGTCTCTTAAATGAAGAATCTCTAAGTTTGGCATCCCTTAGTCCAGGGGCGGCCCGTCCATTGGGGCGTCAGGGCAAACGCCCCCCCAAATATTTTCTTCACCCTGCAATAAAAAAAACACAACAATGTATTAGTATAACCCAAAAACAAATAAATATAAGGTGTACATCATCATTTCAAGTCTAAATAGTATTAAAATGAATTAAAGTTAGAAAAGGGACACTGTCACTTTAAAATAACCCTTGCGCTACATTAACTAATGCTGTGTATCTATCTATCGCCCCCTGCCTGCACCCTGTGTGATCAAATTACAATAGTTACACTGTGTACACTAACCTTTAGACTCTTCTCTTCTCTTCAATGAGTCCTGGCCTGGCCCACTGACCGTTAATGCATGCCGCCCACCATCACAGTGACGATATGCATGGGCGGTCATAAATGTATCAATTAATAAATGACAGTCTTCCATCATTGACCAATCAATGATGGAAGGTTGTACAGTTACTAAGAGAACAATCTAAACCCACCCAGACCGATAGCCCTGAGCGCCCGCCAGCAAATAGAGCCTCGAGTTTGATTTTGATTGACTGATACAGTCAATAAAACCACCAGTTCCCTGTCCCTTCCCCCTTTCTGTTTCCTGACCCTGGTCACGCTGAGACTGAGAGACCTCCCTGGCTGAATCTACTCATCTGCTCTGCCTGCCTAACACAGTAAGTCTACACCTGCCTCTGCCTGGCACCTGCCCCTGCCCCTGGCCAAACCAAAACCCCTAGTAGCCCCTAATAAAAGTTAGGGGTGACCAGTTACCCCCAGTCCCCCACTATGCCTGCCTGGCCTGCCAGTGACACCTACCCAGCCACCCACCAACTACCACCGACGACCCTAGGCCTACAATGCCTGGTGCCAGTGCCACCCCCAGCCATCACCCCCATGTGGCCTGTGCCACCCCCGATCAGGCCTGCCCTATGCTAGCCTAGCTATGCCATCATGCCACCACCGGATTACACCGATCACGGGATCGGGGTAGTCGGGTGGTGAGCGGGGTGGCACAGGCCCACATGGGGGTGATCGGATCACCCCCTTGATGAGGCCTGTGCCACCCCTGATGACCTCCATGTATGCCACCCTGCCCGAGGCCCGATCACCACCGGGCCCCCGGCACCACCCCGATGCGGCCTATGCTACCCCGGGTATTCGGGCAGTGAGCGGGGTTGACCAGGCCACATGGGGGTGGATGTTCACCCCCATGAGGCCTGTGCCACCCCTGGTCGTGGCCTATGGGCGACCGATGGGCGCCTGACCGTGACCGACCCCACCCTGGATGAACCATTAACCAACTACCTAACCCCCCCCCCCCCCCCCCTATTTTTATTCCATTTTTAGAAGTAACAGGCATGTATATGTGCATGTCACTTCTAAAGATAAAATAAAAATAAGGGAAGGGAAAAAAAAATACAGTAACAACATTATTACAATTAATTTACACACAGTAAGCAAACACATTGTTAGTAACACAAAACATCGTATACAAAAATAAACAGCTTTAAACAAACATTAATAAAAAATAAAATAAACAGCACATACACACATTGTTAGTACAGTTAGTAACACAACACATTGTATACAAAAATAAACAGCTTTAAACAAACATTAATAAAAAATAAAATAAACAACAGCACATACTTACCTGTAAAATTGACCCCTCCAGCGTTGGCCTTCTGTCCTCTCTGGATATAGTCATGATGAAAAATAAATAATCCATGTTGATTGAAGCCAATGATCAAAAATTAAATAATCCATGTTGATTGAAGCCAATGATCAAAAATAAAATAATCCATGTTGATTGAAGCCAATGATCAAAAATAATCCAATCTTGATTGAAGCCATTGTCCATCCATCCATTCTGGCCCATTGAAAGAGGCCTCCAAAAAAAAAAAACGACGCTCTAAAAAAAAAAAAACAACACACTAAAAAGAGCTCCTCCTACAAGGAGCCCCTCCCGCGATTAATTGTTTTTTTCCCACGGTCTGCTATATATACTAATTTTTGAAGGACTCTGATTGGCTGAAATTTTTGATTGACATCGATTTCAACCAATGAGAGTCTTTAAAAAATTAGCAAATCAGCAAGCAGGTATGGAAGCCTGTAAGGGTAAAAAAGGTTAGTGTGAACTTGTTTGACCCTGTATGTATTATACATATTACAGGGCTATTTTATGTGATATACATGTTACAGGATAATATCCTGTAACATGTATAGCCAAAAAATAGCACTGTAATATGTATAACAAATAAAGTGTAATAGAAATGCATGAACAATATAATATATCATGAAATAAAGAACATCAATTAATCAAATAATAAATATCAATTAATATATATTGTTGTATGTATATGTTTATGTATATTTATGTGTAATTTTTTATATATATATATATATATATATATATATATATATATATATATATATATAAATTAATATCAAAATATCACAATAAATAAATATATATATATATATATATATATATATATATATATATATATATATATAACAATTTGATATATATATATATATATATATTTATTTATTGTGATATATTGATATCAATTTTTATATATATATATATATATATATATATATATATATATATATATATATATTTATATATATATATATTTTTTTTTTTGGGCCTATATGTTATTTAAGGTTTTTAAGGTACGGTTGGGGCCTATATGGTCCCAATTTGTTATTTAGGGTTTTTAAGGTACGGTTGGGGCCTATATGGTCCCAATTTGTTATTTAGGGTTTTTAAGGTGCGGTTGGGGCCTATATGGTCCCAATTTGTTATTTAGGGTTTTTAAGGTGCGGTTGGGGCCTATATGGTCCCAATTTGTTATTTAAGGTTTTTAAGGTGCGGTTGGGGCCTATATGGTCCCAATTTGTTATTTAGGGTTTTTAAGGTGCGGTTGGGGCCTATATGGTCCCAATTTGTTATTTAGGGTTTTTAAGGTGCGGTTGGGGCCTATATGGTCCCAATTTGTTATTTAAGGTTTTTAAGGTGCGGTTGGGGCCTATATGGTCCCAATTTGTTATTTAGGGTTTTTAAGGTGCGGTTGGGGCCTATATGGTCCCAATTTGTTATTTAGGGTTTTTAAGGTGCGGTTGGGGCCTATATGGTCCCAATTTGTTATTTAGGGTTTTTAAGGTGCGGTTGGGGCCTATATGGTCCCAATTTGTTATTTAAGGTTTTTAAGGTGCGGTTGGGGCCTATATGGTCCCAATTTGTTATTTAGGGTTTTTAAGGTGCGGTTGGGGCCTATATGGTCCCAATTTGTTATTTAAGGTTTTTAAGGTGCGGTTGGGGCCTATATGGTCCCAATTTGTTATTTAGGGTTTTTAAGGTACGGTTGGGGCCTATATGGTCCCAATTTGTTATTTAGGGTTTTTAAGGTGCGGTTGGGGCCTATATGGTCCAAATTTGTTATTTAGGGTTTTTAAGGTGCGGTTGGGGCCTATATGGTCCCAATTTGTTATTTAAGGTTTTTAAGGTGCGGTTGGGGCCTATATGGTCCCAATTTGTTATTTAGGGTTTTTAAGGTGCGGTTGGGGCCTATATGGTCCCAATTTGTTATTTAGGGTTTTTAAGGTGCGGTTGGGGCCTATATGGTCCCAATTTGTTATTTAAGGTTTTTAAGGTGCGGTTGGGGCCTATATGGTCCCAATTTGTTATTTAGGGTTTTTAAGGTGCGGTTGGGGCCTATATGGTCCCAATTTGTTATTTAGGGTTTTTAAGGTGCGGTTGGGGCCTATATGGTCCCAATTTGTTATTTAGGGTTTTTAAGGTGCGGTTGGGGCCTATATGGTCCCAATTTGTTATTTAAGGTTTTTAAGGTGCGGTTGGGGCCTATATGGTCCCAATTTGTTATTTAGGGTTTTTAAGGTGCGGTTGGGGCCTATATGGTCCCAATTTGTTATTTAAGGTTTTTAAGGTGCGGTTGGGGCCTATATGGTCCCAATTTGTTATTTAGGGTTTTTAAGGTGCGGTTGGGGCCTATATGGTCCCAATTTGTTATTTAGGGTTTTTAAGGTGCGGTTGGGGCCTATATGGTCCCAATTTGTTATTTAAGGTTTTTAAGGTGCGGTTGGGGCCTATATGGTCCCAATTTGTTATTTAGGGTTTTTAAGGTGCGGTTGGGGCCTATATGGTCACACTTGCTCTTTTAAGGTTTTAAACGTTACAGTTTGGGTCTTAAACGTTCTAATATTTTTTTTTTGTTTTCTATAACTTCCCAGGTGCAAACTATCTGTGGAATCAGATTTCTTTGGACTCGTTGGTTGACTTACTGGACGTGAATACCCCGAGAAGGAGCGTCAACTGTTGGTGAGTATATGGTCACACTTGGACTTTTAAGGTTTTAAAAGTTACGGTTTGGGTCTTGAGATTTCTAATGTTTTTTTTGTTGTTTTCTATCACCCCCCAGGTGCAAACTATCTGTGAAAGCAGATTTGTTTGGACTCGTTGGTTGACTTACTGGACGTGAATACCCCGAGAAGGAGCGTCAACTGTTGGTGAGTATCATTGCCTTTAATTTTCTGTCCATGTGTATAGGTGCAAATTTGATGGTGATGTAGTCTTGTCACATGAGGGTTTGCAATCTGTAATGTATACCAATGAAATCAACACACTGTTATTTTTAAGTAATTTTGTGACATAATATAAATTAATATACCGTGATCTCTTTCTTTTATTGGTATCAATATCAGAAATGAATACTATTGACTCTCTACTTGTGAAGCCTTTCGCCACCCTAACCTATGAGGAGAAGGTGGAAGAAAAACGGTTAGGAGCTGACCAACCAGAGATAAATCTGCAGCAAATCGCAAGAGATAGAGGGAAGCAATATGTCCGTAATTTCAATACTGAATGGTACAAGAAGAACGACTGGCTTTCTGGAAGCGTTTCTAGGAAGTCCTTATATTGTTTCCCATGCATCCTATTTGGTGGTGACGCTGCTTGGACCAAAACTGGAGTGACTGACGTCAAACATCTAGCTGACAAATTGGCAAAACACAAAAGTTCTAAAGCTCACTTGGATAACAGGATCAAGTTTGAGATGCTTGGACAGGCGAACATTGCTGTTCAACTGGACCAAGGATACCAAGTCAGCATTCAAAAACACAACGAAGAAGTGGCTAAGAACCGGTACATCCTTTCGAAGATAATTGATTGTGTTCGCTTTTGTGGCGCCTTTGAACTGGCATTAAGAGGACACGACGAGAGTGAAACATCGCTAAATCCAGGAGTGTTTAGAGGCCTGGTGGATTTGGTTGGCAGTATCGATAGTGCAATGGAACAGCATTTGAAGACTGCAACTGTGTTTAGGGGGACTTCCAAAACCGTGCAGAATGAGCTACTGGACTGCATGCATGAAGTTATAAAGGAAGTGATTCACCAAGAGCTTAAGGAAGCCCAGTTTGTGGCAATCCAAGCGGATGAAACAACCGATATTTCCGCTAGGACACAGTGCGTTGTAGTCTATCGCTACATTGACAAGAAGCATCAAGTGGTGGAAAGATTTGATGGCTTCACAGAAATGAAATCAACGGATGCAGACTCCATTGCTGCTGTTGTGCTGGAAACACTGAATACTGTTCTCCCAGAGCCAGAAGACAAGAAGAAACTCATAGCTCAAAGCTATGATGGTGCCAGTGTGATGCGTGGAGATCAAGGAGGAGTTCAAAGAAAAATAAAAGACGTGTACCCGAACGCACACTACGTCCATTGCTATGCTCACCAACTGAACCTAATAATGGAGAAAGCAGTTTCAAGGATTGGAAGAGTTAGAGTTTTTTTTTCAAACATAGGCGGCATACCATCTTTTTTTTCACGCTCTCCAAAAAGGACTGGAGTTCTGGATGAGGTAGTTGGTAGAAGACTTCCAAGAGGTGCACCGACACGATGGAACTTCAACGTTAGGACCGTGAACGTGATCTACGAGAACAGAGATGCGCTACTTGAGTGTTTCCAGACAATTGAAGCATGTCTAAACTTTGATCCAACTTCTATACGGGAAGCCGCAGGTTTCATTGGAATGCTGGAAGACAGGGAGTTCCTTTACTTCCTTAAATTATTTCATTTAATAATGCCACATGTAGACATCCTCTATAGTCAGCTTCAGAAGCGAGACACGGATACTGTTTATATCAAAAAAGTCACAGAAGACTTTGTCGCCAGCATCCAGAAAATCCGTAATTCTGTGGAAGAGATAGAAGCAAGTTTGCCAAGCGATCTAACAGTCAACAGACGGAGTGCGGAGATCTCAACCTTGAGACAACTTTCAAGAGAGGTATGTGACATAGTGGTGGTTCATGCAAAAGAACGTTTTTCATTTTCAAATCACCTAGTCAGTGCCAAACTTGTTCAAAGTGACTTGTATAAAACCCATGGCACTTGCTTTCCAACCCAAGCTCTGGAAGACACCGTGCAAGCATATCCAATACTGAAGAAGGAACAATTACGCACTGAGCTGTCACTTCTGTATGGGAAGACAGAGTTTCATACTTGTACAAGTGCTGTTGCTCTGCACAAACTTTTCCATCAATTTAATCTGCAGAATGATTTCACAGAGACAGTAAAATTATTAAGAATCCTGATTACAACACCAATGACTACTGCAGAATCAGAAAGATGCTTCTCAACATTGAAGAGGATAAAAACCTTTTTAAGAAGCACCATGTCCCTGGAGCGGTTGAATGCATTGGCGATGCTCTCAATGGAAAAGCAACTGATTTCCGAGATCCCACACTTCAATGAAAAAACCATTGAGAAGTTTTGTTCTTTGAAAGATCGCCGTGCAAAATTAAAATACAAGTGATTGAAGCAAAGAAGAATGCATACCCCCAAGGTGTGCAAAGATAAACTGCGTTAAGCAGCACCACCTCACACTACCAAACATAACTAGTGGTAAGTAAAGTATGAACGGTGTGTGGGTGTGCATATGGAAGGAGCTATGAAAGGTGTGTGCATGGTCAGTAACAATTGTTGAAGCCTTGGCGTGGTTTGAAGGAATTGGAGGCACTTCCAAGGGTAGCTGTCACTTGTGTACAGGAAGCAAGAATTCCATGTCTGTACAAGTGCTGTTGCTCTGCAGCAACTTTAGCATCAATTTAATCTACATAATCTAACAGAGTGAGTGAAGCTATAAGGAATCCTGCTTACAACAACGAAGACTACTAAAGAACCAGAAAGATGCTTCTCCACATTGAAGAGGATCAAAAAAGTAATTAAAAAGCACCATGGCCCTGTAGCGGTTAAATGCATTGGTTTGAAGGAATTGGAGGCACCTTCAAGGGTACGTAAAGTTCTCAGAAATGGCACCACCTCACTACCAAAAATAACTAGTGGTAAGTAAAGTATGAATGGTGTGTGGGTGTGCATATTGAAGGAGCTATGAAAGGTGTGTGAATGGTCAGTAACAATTGTTGAAGCCTTGGCGTGGCGTTACTGCTCATATGGTTATCCATATGCTAATTCAACGTGTTTGTTTGACATTGATTATTGTGTGGTCTAAACAGAAGTGAAATGTTGTTGTTTTCTTGAATCCCAAGATCCACTGGTTTGGGCCTATGCAGTGCTGATTGGTCTTCTAAGGTATGTTTGAGGCCTATATGGTCCCACTTGGTCTTCTAAGGTATGTTTGGGGCCTATGGTCACACTTGGTCTTCTAAGGTATGTTTGAGGCCTATATGGTCAAACTTGGTCTTCTAAGGTATGTTTGGGGCCTATATAGTTCCACTTGGTCTTCTAAGGTATGTTTGGGGCCTATGGTCACACTTGGTCTTCTAAGGTATGTTTGGGGCTTATATAGTCACACTTGGTCTTCTAAGGTATGTTTGGGGCCTATATAGTCACACTTGGTCTTCTAAGGTATGTTTGGGGCCTATAGTCACACTTGGTCTTCTAAGGTATGTTTGGGGCCTATATAGTCACACTTGGTCTTCTAAGGTATGTTTGGGGCCTATGGTCACACTTGGTCTTCTAAGGTATGTTTGGGGCCTATATAGTCACACTTGGTCTTCTAAGGTATGTTTGGGGCCTATATGGTTCCCCTTGGTCGTTTAATGTTTTTTAAGTATGGTTTTGTTCTTGAATGGTATGATTGATTTGCTTGTTTTCTTTCAACCCCAGGTGCAAACCCTATGTGGCTGCAGATTTGTTTCTACTCATTGGTCAACTTAATGAACGTGAATACCCTGAGAAGAAGAGCCGACTAAAGGTAGGTGTCACTCCTTTAATTTTTCTGTTAATACGTATAGGTGCAATTATGATATTGCTGTAGTCTTGTCACATGAGTTTTTTCAATCTATATTGTATACCAATGAATTTAACACATTGTTACTTTACTTCTTGACATTTCTGCATTGCAGATCATGTATTTCAATGGGCTTTACAAGCATAAGGTCATTGGGTGGGGCTTATAAAGGTCATTATGACGTCAGGGGGAGGAGTTATAAAAATGGGTGTGGTTTGAAAAAGGGGGAGTGGCTATGTTTCGCCCTGTCGCCCCTCCAACTTGAAAAGTCACCAGCCGCCACTGCCTTAGTCTGACATATTTAGTTCCCCTGTATAGTTGGTTAGCCATAAATATAATCAAATATGGCACAAATAGCCTAAATAGATCTAAACATTATCTATATTTAATATTTTTCTTTAGTGTTAATTTATAATAATCTTCTGATTTGTTTTATTATGTTGAATGGCCTTTTTTTAAGTGACAGGTTATTGCTCTAGAAAATGCAGTATGCTATTTGTTTATTTGAGAATGTGGTAACTACAACTTTACCTATGGCATATCATTTTTTTTCTTACCTATCCCTTGCTATAAACCCAAATAAGTTGAAATTGTAGAAGTGCTAATTGTCAGTAAGGTCTGGTAGAATCATTGATTACTATTTTTTTTTTCAGTGATCCACTTTAAAACTTGACCAGTGTGTTAGTGGACCACAGACTAAGGCCCTCATTCAATTGCGATTTGGCCAATTGAATAGGGGTCTAAATAAGCACATAGCATATTTTAAAAAAATATTTTTTTAGTTAGTGAAAACCTTGCTTTTGGATAGATGCTTACTCACTAAAAACATATTTAAAAAATATATATTATGTGCTTATTTAGAGCCCTATTCAATTGGCCAAATTGCAATTGAATGAGGGCCTAAGGATCTGTAAAAAGCACCTAATAATCTGATCCTTAGTAATTATAATATACTGTGCTATGTTGTGCGTTCACTTATAGACCATAAAATCTAGTATCTATACACCTAAGTTCTAGGTTTCTTAATTTTGTCTCATCATTTTTTTTGTGTGAACTCAGTTGTAATGTGGTTTTCCAGAAAACAGCTCACAGACTTGTTTGGAAACCTCTTATCTAGATAAATACAACAAACCTTTGCCATTATTGAACATATGATTGCTCTTATAAAAATTTTGATTTAAATTCACAAAGTGTTTTCCAGGACTGTGAAGGGAATTGTAATTACCTACTTGATTAATTTTTGATCCTAGGGGAACGTATCACACACAAATAAGAGACTACATATCAGATCTATTTGGCACTTAATGAAGTAGATTATGTAAATTAGTCTTGTAGGCTTCTCTTGTATCCAAAAGCTTTTGGTTAATCCTCCAACTGACAATATATACAATAATAAAGAACATCTCTAGTGGCCTTTCTAAAATGTAACCTACATTTATATAGTATTGCATTCTGTAATTGATATGTATATTTATTGGAAAAAAAAAAACTGTATTAAAGTATAGCAGGGAATGGTGAAACTACAAGAAACTGAGAAGTTAGAAATTTAGACCACTTTTAGGTCTTAAAAAGGGTTTTCTAAAGAATAGTTAGGTAGGGTTTTAAAATAAAAAACTTTATTAAATGGTTACTGCGTATTTAAACAATTAATTGTTTTTTTATAATCATACTCCAGGCTTTATAAAATCTTTACACACTCAGAATGATGTATTGTATCTTTGTGGGAGCTGCCATGGGGAAGTACTAAATTTAAAATCCTTTTGATATCACTCTGTAAAACACACATTAGTAGCAGGTAGTGGTGTAACATGAGCTGCTAGCAATGTATACAAATACGCCTTCTAGTCATCTCCAAATTATCAAGCTGCAAGTATGGTATGACGGCTTGGAGAGCAATTGCCTCTGGGTGGCACCCACTCCAAAATAATCATTCTGGGTGTGGAGAGATATGGCTCTCATACTACCTGGTGGCACTGATTAAAAATAATAATTCATTGTTTAAATGCACAAGTTCAATAAAAAAAAAAATCTTATCAGTCCCTACCTACCTCTATGATGTTAATTTTGGCAACACAATTAATTTATATTATTTTTAATTTATGAGTAAGAAATAATGAAACTATGTTGATATTTGAGGCAATATGATTTCAAACTAAAGACTTTTCTTTTGATTTAGGCAAGGTGTGGTATGATGTTAGTCATAGATAAATAATAAACAATTTCAGGGAGATAAAAGTCAAAGATCATGGCAAGCAGCAATCGCAGTTCCTGGCAAATAGATGGGGAAGAAGCGGAGGCAGTGATAGATTTCATTTCCCTGGGATCCAAGATCTCTTCAGATGAGGACTGCAGCCATTAATTTAACAGACATTTAACATTTGCTTCTAGGGAGGAAAGTTATTGTCATGCAATTAGAGTATGAAAAAAATATTGCAATCGCAAACTTTACGTCGTAATGCAAACAACATACAAGACACGTTACCACCCATTACGACCTCGCAAAACTCGTCCACAACCCTCAGACATGAAAAAATGAAAAACACAATAAATACACACAACACATACATAAAAAGCTTACCTACAGCAAGAGGGGGCATCCAGGACCTCCAAAAATGAAGTTACACCTTAATTTAACTCAAAATAAAAGAGTTTAGACAGTAAAAAATTCTCTAAGAGAGAGAAAAAATGGGCGCCGAACAAAACGAAAACGAGGCTACAGCACTCTAAACACGTAAAACACCACCAGAAACACGCAAAACACCACAAAACACCTACGGATATTCCGCTACAGACGCATACCACACATTAGCCGCCATTTTAGAACAATAACTTATACAATGCGGAAGTACACATCTATGCTAACGGTTTGGTCTCGTGCACGCACACTATTACACTGCACACATTCATCACGCTTACACAGCAGCTCCACACCACTAATGCTCCAACAACATCAAAACAGATTGTCAGCTCTTCAACAGAATGCTTCCTGCATATATTACTTCAAAATAGGTAAAGTATATTAATTTTTTAATGTATTATTTATTTGATTATTATAAACCAAACAGCACTAGCTCACTTACAATTTCATTGCCGTCATTTTTTGACGGGCAATTCGCTAGTTCTATTATAAAATGGAATAGAGCACCACAGCCATGCTTTACCAATGATTATTTTAGCAAGTGGACCCCTGTCTGAGCAGGACCCCATTCTGAATAGGACTGCTCCTTAAGTTTCAAAGTAATCCCTTTTGGTCTTCTTTTTAGGAAGAATTTGTAGTAAAGATTGATATAGTGAATAATCACAAAAAAGACAAAAGCGCAGAAATGTATGACAGAGTGCCCTGAGCCTCCCTTTGTCCTACTAGATAAACTCTTTATTTTCACCCACTCCCAGTCACCGGACTGATTTCAACCAATGACCAATAGCTTCACACCATGTTTGCATACACATATAAACAATAAAATGTTATATAAACATATTTATGTCTGCTAGAGGGCAAACTCGCTCCATGGCCCAACTATTAAATAATATGGAATAACCCTTTTTTTGAATGGACTATTGTCCATTATCTAGACCTGCATTGTTATCCCTCGACTAGAACAATGGCGAATTGGACCAAAACTGAGTATATGTATTATCTTTCTGACACAGTTCTGTGCTCCTTCTCAAGGTTTAAGGAGATCTTAAAAGGTGGAACTTGATGGACTATAAGTCTTTTTTCAACCTCAAATACTATGTAACTATGTTTTCTCAGTCATCCGAAACTATCTAGCATAACACTGAGATATTTGAGTATGATAACAAAATGATTAATCCTTCATAATGAATGGCCAGACAACATGGATACTTGTACTTGTAGTAACAAAACCAGCACCGATCAAATATAATAAAGTAGCCAGTATATATTATCTTTTTATCTATAAATGACACTATTGCAAGCTTGGACAAGATATTACACTATAAAGATATTACACTATCAACAAAGGTCCAAATAGTTAGAACTATGGTATTCCCACTAGTAACATACGGATGTGAGAGTTGGACCATAAAGAAGTCTGAGAGCCGCAGAATTAATGCCATTGAATTGTCTAGTTGGAATAAACTGTTAGAGTCCCTTGAACTGCAAGAAGTAGTGATCCAATAAATCAATACTTCAAGAAATAAGGTATGATCATGAGGCTAAAGCTCAAATATTTTGGCCATATCATGAGGCCATATCATGAGAAGACAGGATTCCCTATAGAAGACTGATGCTGGGAAAGATTGAAGGCATACTAAGATGGGGACAGCAGAGGCGGAGATGAATGCAGAGGCGGAGATGAATAGATGAGGTCATTTAAGCAATGAGCATGAGCCCAATGGAGCTCAGAGGGACAGTGGCAGACAGATGTGCCTGGCATGCTGCATCCCTCAAACTGTTTTCTGTGTTTTGACTTGCACTCACATTGGAGACCTACTAATAACCATCAATTCACAAGATGACCCTATCAAATATAAAAAGTTGAATCAAGTGGTGTATTTCATGAAAGAAAGAAAAAATAAAACATGAGGATAACCTTTATACTATAGAGCAGTGGATCCCAAAACTCTCCTCAAGGCGATGACACAAGCCATGATTTAGGTTTTCACACTGTTAATATATGTGAGGCAAGGTCTGGCTCCACAGCATGCTGAATACTGATTGCCTCAACTGTATTGACACAGTGTGAAACCATAAATAATTGTATATGCAATATGAAACACAATTTTACATATATATATATTTCAAATATTCAAACTACCAGAAATGAGACTATCTTGGATTTAGTCATCAGAATAATATTGATATAGTATCAAATGTTAAAGTAGAGGTATCTACTCTATTTGAGGTAGAGTTTCAAAAATAAAGTTATAAGGGGCCAACTAAAACTCTTAATTTTAAGAGTGCAAAATGGTCTATGGCAGGGGTGGTCAAGTTCGGTCCTGGAGGGTCAAACACACACACACCTGGATTTGAGCATAACCCTGCTGCGGACAGGTGAGTCAATCACAACTATAATCATCCTGATTGACTCACCTGTGCATAGAAAGGATATCTTCAAATACAGGCTCTTGTGTGGCCCTCCAGGACCAACCTTGCCCACCCATGGTCTAAGGGCAGCAAAACACTATAGACTGGGACAAAGAACTGACAGGTAAAAATAAACATATAAAGCCTTACTAATTATAGATACACATAAGCATATATTATCTGGAAACAAAAGTGAAAGTGGTAAATCACATCCCATGTGGCTTAACAATGATTTAAACATCAAGAACAAGCAAGAGGGAACATAGACAGTCTTTATTGGGTACAAGGAATTTAACAAGAGAGCTAAAATAGAAAATAAAAAGGTAATTGCAAAGGAGAGTAAGATTAACCCTAAACATTTTTGTTAAATATATTGATGTGAAGAAGGCTATGAAAGAAACTACAGGAACATTGCAATGTGAATCAGTCTGACTGAAAAATCTTGACCAGGCTAAGCAGATGAGCTATTCAGTATATATACATAAATACATTGAAAAAGAAAGACAGTGGGGGATGAAAAAGACAAGAGGGAGAGAAAAAAGAAGAGAGAAGCAGGTTGAGAGAGAAAGAGGGTAAAGAGAATTGTGAGGGAGAGAATGACAGAGGAGGGAGAGATAGAACTGAAAAAGACACAGGAAAGGGAGAGTAATATGCAATGGTGGAGGAGAGAAACAGATGGAGAGAAAGGGGTTACAAGTGAAGAGATTGAGGCAGAGAGGTTTAGAGATGGAGCGGGTCTGAAAGAGGGTGTAAGGGAGGAGATTAGATAGACAAAAGGTGAGAAAGACTAAGGGGTGGGAGAATAAAAGTGAGGGCGGTAATAAACATGCTCACGCAGCTGCTGCAGCTCCTCGCAGGTTCAAGATTCAGAGTGCTAACATTAGTACTGGGAGCAGGTGACTGGCGGAGAAAAAGAGTGACAGAAGGGAGAGACAGCAGACGGATAAAAAGTCTGACAAATGCAGGGGAGGGAGGAAATATAATCCTATGCCCTCCTTTAGACTGATTATCATAAAACTATACATTCAGATTTATTCACTTGTAGTTTATTACACTTATAGCTATATGCTAAGGGCCTCATTAAAATCTCTCTCATAGTTCTCTCGGTGCTCGCAAAAGGCAGTTTTTTGCTGTTTGCGAGTAACGAATCTCTCGCAGCCTATAGGCACCGAGAGAGCTACATAGTCACACGCAGCCTTAAATCTACGAGTGATTCTCGCATTTCGTAAGAATCCCCATGAGCACAAAAAGTGCCCATAAGGAATCGTAAAGCCTCTTTAAAGCCTCCTTAAAGGGCCCGCGGCACACTATTGCTAATCCTGGCCGCGGCACCTAATATTAACCCCCCTCTATGCTGGGAATCCCCATCGGGACCCCCGAAGTGTCCCCACATAAACCCCTTGTTGCAGGGGTCCATAGGGACCCCCACAGCCCACCCACATTAACCCCCTGCAGCGGGGTTCCCCGATCGGCACCGATCGTGACCCCGCTGCATTTAAATTTTTACATTTCCCGCCTCGCGGGTCCTTAAAGGACCATAAAGGTCCTGAAAGGACTTGCACTAAAAAATATTAACCCCAGGCAACTATAATTAACCCTATAATTCATGGGGGTCAATACAGACCCCCATAAGGCCTTAATTAACCATATAACTCATGTGGGTCAATACAGACCCCCATAAGCCAATAATTAACCCTATAACTCATGGGGGTCGATAACCCCATCAGTCCCATAAGAGTATATTATGACACCTATGGGGCTGTTAAAACCCTAACATTAACCACATAAGTGCCATGACAGTCCACAAGGACCATCATGACACTAACTACAAACACTACACTATAACCCCCAATAAACCATTTAATCTAAACTAACCCCCCTCTACACTAATCTATTAACACTTACACTACCTACATACACTACCTTTGCTGCAGGGGGTTTAACATGGGGGGCTGCGGGGGTCCCTATGGACCCCTGCAGCAAGGGCTTAATGTGGGGACACTTCGGGGGTCCCGAGCATAAAGGGGGGTTAATTGCAGGTGCCGCGGCCGGGATTAGGAATAGTGTGCCGCTGACCTTTAAGGAGCAGCGTCGGGGAATTTACATTTTTTAAGTGCAATGGGGGCCTGATCTATGCAGATCGGGGACCCTCGCTGCAAGGGGTTAATGTGGGGACACTTGGGGGGTCCTGATGGGGACCCCCAGTATAAAGGGGGGTTTATTTTAGGTGCCCCGGCCGGGATTGGCTAATAGTGTGTCGCGGGCCCTTTAAGGAGCCGTGGAAGGGATTTTAAAAGTTTTAAATGCAGCGGGGGCCTGATCGGTGACGATCGGGGACCCCCACTGCAAGGGGTTAATATGTGGGGGCTGCAGGGGTCCCTATGGACCCCTGCAGCAAGGTGTTAATGTGAGGAGACTTCGGGGGTCCCGATGGGGACCCCCACATAGAGGGGGGTTAATTTTAGGTGCCGGGGGGGTTAGTTGGCATACCCCCCATGGCAGGGCTTATGTGGAGGACTGCTGCCGAGGTTCCCTTTAGGACCCCTGCACTACTTGTTGAGGTGCGAGAGCCTGCGATGTCACTTCTCATGTACATTTTCGCAGTGTTGATACGTACGGCCCTGCTGTGTAGCTCATACGTTGCTCGCAGCAGGGCGATTGTAATAGCATTGTAACTTTGAGAAATTTTGCAGTACGTAGGGCTTAAGTAGAAGCCTTTTATTTACGAGTCTGGAATTTAATAGGGCCCTAAAGGTTTTAGTTATTGTTTTTACTACAAATTCTTGGAACCCACTTAATATATCCCTATAGGTGACTTTTTTAATTTTTATATTATTTTTTAATATTATACACCAGTAAAAATAATCATCACTTTGTTAATTGATTATTATTCCATTTTTGAACAATGCTCGGGAAAGTGTTGGCTTACATTATACACCAATAACATATGATTACCTTACAGGTATATCAATAGAGAGAATATATATATTTGTTAACATTGCGGCTCTTTTGTCCACCATGTATTAAATGATTGTTGTGGTGAACTATCTACTCATAAGGTCCACAACACAAGCTGAGATCCCACCCCATGCTGATGATAGGCAGTAATCTTTTTTTTTTTTTTTTTTTATTAAATATTTTTATTTTACTTCAGTTTCTACAAATAACAAACAGATATTACAAAATTATACAAAACACAAATATACAAATACAAGATATATTAAAGGCATACAAAAAAAAAAAAAAAAAAAAAAAAGGTTATGTCTCATGAGTTTAAAGAATGGAAATATTTATCCCAAATCAGCCAACTGTTAACCCTGGATAAAACAATGCCCATGTCATATAGATTCCTAGATTCCTTTCTAATTCTCTGTTCTTTTTGAGAATTGTTAATACTTCATTCAGTGATGGAATAAGTTCTGATTTCCAACGTTTGGCAATAAGCCATTTGACTACTGAGACTACCTGTATAATTAAAGCTTGTTCTTCCATCTTAAGCCTATTGTCCATGTTGTGAAGAATAGCCATTTCACATGTCGGCTTAATGATTTTACCACAAATTTTAGAAATATATTCAAAAATCAAACTCCAAAGTTTCTTAATGGGGTCACAGTCCTACCAAATATGTTTGTGCGTCCCCTGCTGATTACAAAGCCTCCAACAAAGCCCACTATTAGGATTATTGTTAATAATTGCTATCTTTACTGGGACAAAGTACCACCTTTGAATCACTTTAAAATTGACTTCTCTATATGCTTGATATTTAATAATTTTCTGTGAGAACGCAAATGCTCTAGACCAATTTTCCAGGTCAATTAAATTATTGCATTCTTTTTCCCATTTAAGCATACCTGGAGATTTTTCCATCTTATCCTGTTTTCTTAATATTTCATAGCATTTGGAAATTATATGTTTCCTGTCATTATAAAGTACTAACTTTTCGAAATTGGTTAAGGATCTGTTTGAGGTATTAAAAATATTTTGAATGTAAAATTACTTTTTTAACTCATATTCCAACCATTTAGATGATGGAAAACTAAAATCAGCACCTAATTTGGAAAAATACTTAATTTCACCTTTATCGAACAGATCTCCCAATGTCTGTATATTCCAATTACTCCAATTACGAAGACAGGCCGAGTTAAAAACATTACTTACACCTAACAATGACATTTCCGAACACGGAATTGTTGAAAGGTTTAGTTTTTTCTTCCATTTAAACCAAAATGTAAACCCTGTTTTAATTATTATTGACGTAATATTATTATTGGGAAATTTATCATACCAAAGCCAATCTCTTAATGATAAGCCCTTAGCTAAACATTTTTCTATAGTTATCCACTTATTTTGTTATTTTGTACTATTTATTTACTGTTCTACTGTACAGTGAAGGGCTTCTATCGCTCTATTGCCCACCATGTATTAAATGATTGTTGTGGTGAACTATCTACTCATAAGGTCCACAACACAAGCTGAGATCCCGCCCCATGCTGATTATAGGCAGTAATCTTGAAACTGCTGTGCGTCGGTAGGATTCCTAGCTTGGGTATAGTCCTGTGTAATGCAGCTAAAGGAAGCCATGTTTAAAATGGTTTATGGATTGAAGAGCGAGGCATTTGTGGGCACATGTGCATGTCCCTGCTCAGCTTCCTAGAATGCAGTGTAATAACTGTATTTCTCAGAATTCTGAACGGGAAACAGTTTTTTTTAGAAATTCAAATATGAACACAAATGGCCCAGGGAGGCGATCATGCTCTGCTTCAGTATGTCCCAGTACATGTAGGCAATAACCTATGTAGGCTTGATCCTTTTTGGAAGCAGACCCAAGATATGCCATCATCTTAAACCTTCACTTCGCAAAACAATACAGTATCTACAAAATATTTCCCACTGGTCGAGGACCTATCTAAATAAGTTCCATTTGACAACAACAGTCAGATGTGACTATTGATAGATATTAATACATTGTCTTGCCCCGACTAATAACATATACAGTTACATAAAAAAAAGACTGGAATTCGAGCAGGGGAGAGTTGAGACCTTTGCCAAAAAAAATTATATTTAGAGGGCAATAGCTCAAAACTCAGACCAAGTAGATACAAAATAAAAAATATCCCATGTGAATATGCAATGGAAGTAAAGAATAGATTTAAGGAACTAGACATGGAAGATAGAATGACTGAAGCACTTTCGACCGAAGTTTGCAACATAATTCAGGAAACAGCAATAAAGAATATCCCTAAAAGAAAGAAAAGTAAGAAGACAAACTGGCTGTCCAATGAGGCTTTGAAAGTAACCCAGGAAAGAAGGAAAGCGAAAGGTAGTGGAGATAAGAAAAGATTTGTCCAACTTAATGCAGAATTCCAGAGGATAGCAAGAAGAGACAAGGAGACATTCTACAATGAGTGATGTAAAGAGATTGAAGAAGATAATTGAATGGGTAAATCAAGAGATCTTTTCAAGAAAATTGGAAACCTAAAAGGCACCTTTCATGCAAAAGTGGGTGTGATAAAAGACAAAAATGGTAGGGACTTAACAGAAGAAGATCAGATAAAGAAGAGGTGGCGGGAATACACTGAAGAACTATACAGGAAGGATTTTAACAGCAGTGATGACCTCAATAATTTGTCCAATGCGTTGGAGCCAGACACCTTGGAGAGTGAAGTGAGATGGTCCCTTGAATGTCTTGCTGATAATAAGGTGGCAGGAGGTGATGGAATCCCAATTGAACTATTCAAAATTCTACAGAATGATGCTGTAAATGTGTTACTTGCCTTATGCTAACACATTGGAAAACTCAAAAATGGCCAATAGACTGGAAAAGGTCAGTCTACATGCCAATCCCAAAAAAAGACAATGCCAAAGAGTGCTCCAGTTATTGAACAATTGCACTCATTTCACGTCAGCAAGGTAATGCTTAAGATTCTACAAGCATGACTCCAACAATATATGGACCAGGAACTACCAGATGTGCAAGCTGGGTTCCGCAGAGGAAAAGGCACAAGAGATCAAATTGCAAATATCCGCTAGATAATAGAGAAAGCAAGAGAATTCCATAGACTATTCTAAAGCCTTTGACTGGGTGGATCACAACAAATTGTATCATGTCCTTAAAGAGATGGGAGTACCAGATCATCTCATCCTCTTCCTAAAAATCTGTATGTCGACCAAGAAGCCACAGTAAGAGCCGAACATGGGACAGCAGAATGGTTCAAGATTGGAAAAGGAGTGTGAGAAGTCTGTATATTGTCACCTTATTTATTCATTGTTGATAGTTTAAGAAATCAAACTATCAACAAAGGTCTGCATATTTCAAACTATGGTATTCCCAGTAGTTACATACAGATGTGAGAGCTGGACCATAAAGAAATCTGAGCGCTGTAGAATTGACTGCTTTGAATTGTGGTGTCGGAGAAGACTGCTTATTATTATTATTATTATTATCTTTATTTATATCGCGCCAACATATTCCGTAGCGCTGTACAGGGGTTGAGTACATAGCAGAAAACAAATTACACACCTTGTAAAGAATGGAGGGCCCTGTTTTTGAGCATAAAATCAAATGTACATAGAGCTTGTTTCCAAGGCCTGACACAAGATTGAAAACTCGCAAACTTACAATCTAAGGGTTTAGGTGTGATACAAGAGGGTGACAAATACAATTGAAAGCAATTGGTTCAGTAAAGTGGAGGGGTCTGTGTGTTGTACTGTAGATTGTGGTTGTGAGTGTTATTAAGCTGTGGAATGTTCAGTTGTAGAGTCCCTTGGGCTGCAAGAAGATCCAATAAATCAATACTTCAGGAAATCAAGACAAACTGCTCACTAGAAGGTATATGATAATTAGACTGAAGCTCAAATACCTTGGCCATATTATGAGACGCCAGGATTCCCTAGAAAAGACTCTGATGCTGGGAAAGATTGAAGGCCCAAGAAGAAAGGGACGACAGAGGCGGAGATGTATAGATGAGGTCACTAAAGCAATGAACATGAACTTGATGGAGCTCAGAGGGGCAGTGACTGAAAGATGCACCTGGTGTGCTGTGGTCCATAAAGCCACGGAGAGTCGGACACGACTGGACGACTAAACAACAAGTATAATCAAGGGTAATCCAAATCTCTTGTAATTCTGTAAAAGACAAAAAACGACTATTTGAATATAAATTGCCCAAAAGTGTTGATATTCCATCTAGTCCAACTCTTTAAATTTGTTATATTCAACTCCCTAACTTGTATTTCCCATGGTATAAGAGGCCTGGGGAAAGGAATCAATTGCATTCTTGCATTCAGTTTTTTCCAGAAGCTTCCACATTGTTTTTATTGTTAAAGCTTCCTCATTTACTTTATCCTATAGGAAATGATCATAAAACAAAAGTTCATTAAGATTAATTTCTAGTAATTCAAAAGCCTCTATTTGTAACTCTCCATACTGATCTACTGGGTTGTTCCAATGTAACATATGATTCAAAACTGTTGCATCATGATAGGTTTTCAAATTTGGATGGACTAACCCACCCCTATTACATTTTCTAGATGCAATGTTAGTTTTAATTCTAATTTGTTGGTTTTTACAAATACACTAGCAAATTGTCCTTCAAAAAATGGCAGTCATAAAATTGTAAGGCATGTAATGTTGTTTGCCACACAATGTAAGGCTTTTGGTCCTTTGAGTACCTTTGGCGCTCATTGTGAGCCTTGTGCTGAGCGCCTTCGGTGCTCATCATGTGGCTGGCAATGAGTGCCTTTGGTGCTCATTGCGAGCTTCTCCCCTTGTGTACTTTTGGTGGTCTGAGCACCTTTGGCGCTCATTGCAAGCCCCGAGCTGAGCGCCTTCAACGCTCATTGCGAGCCTCTCCCCTCGTGTAACTAAAAACTTCTGTAAAAAAAATATGCTATGTGCTTATACAGAGCCCTTTAGAATTTGCTGAATTGCAATTTAATAAGGGTGATAGTGTGCAAAGCAGAGGAGACAGGAGACATCCTTGTCTTGTTCCTCTGGAAATGTTAAATAGTTGGGATCTATACTCCTGATAAGAAATACATTCTCTTGGGGCTGAGTACAATGACATGATGCTCCCTAGGAAATGTTCGCTGAGACCAAATCTAAGCAAAACCTCTTTCATGTAGGTCCAATCAATCCTGTCAAATGCCTTCTCAGCATCTAGGGATAGAAACATCAGATGTATTTTTTTATTGGAGGCTATGACCATGAGGTTAAAAATTCTTCTGGTGTTATCAGGTGCCTCCCTACCTGGGATAAAGCCTAACTGGTCCAGATGGATCGCAGACGGCAATAGTAAGGCCAGTCTGTTTGCCAGAATCTTGGAGTAAAGATTAATGTCATTATTAATTAGGGATATGGGTCTGTAGCTTTTGCATTGTGTGTGTGGTCCTTACCCTATTTGTGTATGACAATAATCTTTGCCTCCAAAAATCCTGCTTTCATGGGTTTTCCAATGAGAAAATCATTATGTTGAAGAGTTGTTGAAGATGAGGCAAGAGAGTTTTCATGAATTGTTTATAATAGTAGTTAATGAATCCATCTGGACCAGGAGCCTTATGGGGTTGAGCTGCTTTGATTGCAGTTTTAATTTATTCTACAGAAATTGGAATAGTAAGGGAATCTATTTATCTTTTTCAATTTGGGGGGAATTTGATTGTTGATAAAAATTTGTTGATATGGGATTTATCACTTTGTGTCCCAAAATGTTGATTTGTTGAGTATAACTCCACATAGAATTGTTCAAGGGTCCTTGTAATTTTTTCTGCTTGGTGTATATGTTATTTTCTCTGGTTATCAGTTCAGGGATAAATGAGTTAGCCCTCTGCTGTTTAAGGGCCTCATTCAAATCCTAAGTTTTCCGAATAAGTAGCTGCAAGGGGAGGCTGCAAGCTACTTAGCTTTTCAATTTGCAGCCTCCGGCGGCTTACAGCCATCAAGCTGCAATCCCTTGCTATGAGCCATTGATCTTACGGGCTGCAAAAGTTGTGGCTACAAGAAAACCCAATTCCCTATTCAAATGCTACGCTAACCCTTCCGTCAAGCCCGTAAATCACTAAAATAGCGCAGCAGCTTACTTACACCAAAGAGGTCCTGCAACGCTCTTACTTATAAAAAGTAGCATTAATTAAGCACATAAAAAAGCCATCCTGTACTTTTATGAGAAGTGAAAGTGATTTTAGGTCTTATAATTAATAGCACAACATTCCTTTACTCTCAAATCGGCAAATATGTTTTTTTTAATTTCATGTTCAACTCTCGTCTTAAAGTCCTAAGGTCTTCAACCGCCAAGCCCGTAGGACATTTAAATCCAACCTCCATTTTATTTCAAAGTCATGCAGGCTTGAATGACCTCCAAGCCCGTAACACATTATTCAAGCACGGAGGACTTAGAAAAAATGGAGGTTGGATTAAAAAGTCCTATAGGCTTGTAATAACGTGGAATATAGTATTGTATTCTGGCGATGTGCCAGCTTGGGAATGTTGTACTTCTAATCCTCATGTCCACCCATTGTGTTCCCCATCATTTACAGTGCTTTACAGTGCTGTCTCAAATTTATATTTGCATTTACAGTTTTCAGAGTTTGCGGCCTTGAAACACAAGCTACGGGCTCGCAGAAAATGCTTACGGACGATAGCATGGCTTGCAATCGTCTGTAAGAGCGGCCTCTTTGCGGCATTGCTCAATTGAATACCAACATAGACGTAGCGCTGCGCAGGGCCGTAAGCAGACGGCAAGGAATCGCAGATTTGCAGCCGTTTTATGGCCCTGATTTGAATGAGGCCCTAAGTCTCCTAGCTAACATTGTGTCAAGTTTATTGGAGTACAAAGACAAAAGCCTACTTCTAAACCACCTCTAACACAAGACTTCCCCCATCACTGCACAAAGACACTCCAGAACCTCAGAATTATAATATTATTAGTAACAATTACCTAACAGAAACACTCATAGGGCCTCATTCAATTGCGATTTGGCCAATTGAATAGGGCTCTATATAAGAACAGAGCATATATTTTTTACATAACTTTTTTTTTTACAAAACCTTGCTTTTGGATAGAAGTTCACTAACTAAAAACTTCTGTAAAAAAATATACTATATGCTTATATAGAGCCCTATTCAATTGGCCAAATCGCAATTGAATGAGGCCATAGACTTTAATAGGGAAATATAAATCATACATCATATACAGTGCCTTGCCAAAGTATTCACCCCCCTTGGCAATTTTTGTATTTTGTTGGAATTAACATGGATTGTTTGAGGATTTGCATCATTTAATTTATAGAACATGCCCACAACTCTGAAGATGTTTTTTTTTATTGTGAAGCAAACAACAAATAGAAAAAAATACCAGAAAAAGTCAATGTGCTTAAGTATTCACCCCCCCCTAAAGTCAATACTTTGTAGAGCCACCTTTTGCGGCAATCACAGCTCCAAGTCACTTTGGATAAGTCTCAATGAGCTTGCCACATCTTACCACTGGGATTTTTGCCCATTCCTCCTTGCAAAACTGCTCCAGCTCCTTGAAGTTGGATGGTTTGCGCTTGTGAAGTCTGACCACAGACTTTCTATTGGATTGAGGTCTGGGCTTTGACTAGGCCATTCCAACACATTTACATGTTTCCCCTTAAACCACTCAAGTGTTGCTTTAGCAGTGTGTTTGGGGTCATTGTCCTGCTGGAAGGTGAACCTCCGTCCTAGCCTCAAAGCACGCACAGTGTGGTACAGGTTTTGCTCAAGAATATCCCTGTATTTAGCACCATCCTTCTTTCCCTCAACTCTGACCAGTTTCCCAGTCCCGGCTGCTGAAAAACATCCCCGAAGCATGATGTTGCCACCACCATGTTTCACTGTGGGGATGTGTTCTTTGGGTGATGTGATGTGTTGGGTTTGCGCCAGACATAGCGTTTTCTTTGATGGCCTAAAAGTTCAATTTTAGTCTCATCAGACCAGAGCACCTTCCTCATGCCTTTTCGCAAACTCAAAACAAAGTAGTTTTCCACATGCCTTTTCACAAACTCAAAACATGCCATTTTGTTTTTTTGCTGAAAGTAATGGCTTGCTTCTGGCCACTCTGCCATAAAGCCCAACTCTGAGTAGCGTACCGCTTATTGTTGTCCTATGTACAGATACTCCAGTACCTGCTGTGGAGCTCTGCAGCTCCTCCAGGGTTACCTTAGGTCTCTGTGCTGCCTCTCTGAATAATGCCCTCCTTGAATTTTGGTGGGTGGCCGTCTCTTGGCAGGTTTGCTGTTGTGCCATGTTCTTTCCATTTGGTTATGATAGATTTTATGGTGCTCCTGGGGATCATCAAAGATTTGGATAATTTTTTATAACCTAAGCCTGACTTGTACTTCTCAACAACATTGTCCTTTACGTGTTTGGAGAGTTCCTTGGTCTTCATGGCAGTGTTTGGTTAGTGGTGCCTCTTGCTTAGGTGTTGCAGCCTCTGGGGCCTTTCAAAAAAAGTGTGTATATGTAATGACAGATCACTTAGATGACAGACTTAGATTGCACACAGGTGGACATCATTTCACTAAGTATGTGACTTCTGAAGGTAATTGGTTGCACCAGAGCTTTTTATGGCCTTCATAACAAAGGTGGTGAATACATTCGCACATGCCAATTTTCTGTTTTCTATTTCTAAAAAATAGTTTTATTTATATATTTTTATCATTTCACTTCACCAACTTAGACTATTGTGTTCTGATGCATCACATAAAATTCAGATTAACAAAACATTGAACTTAAGGCTGTAATGTAACAAAATAGGTAAAAAGTCAAGGGGGGTGAATACTTTTGCAAGGCACTGTATGTTTAGCTGGCATTTTAGATCTCTTGATATGACAGATTTAGGGCCATATTATATTCCAGGCTCGTACATACAAAGTTAGAACATAAGGCCTACGTGCTTGAAATCTGAAAAAGTTACAACGCTTTTAAATTAGAAGGGCTGCAAGCTACCATCGAGGGGCGCTATCTTTTACATGAGCTACGTGGATCGCAATTAAGCTTTCCGTTGTAAAGTAGCGCGAAAAAAGTAAAACGCAATTATAGACACCAGTACGCCTTTTAAAGGGAGCCAGAACAGTAAATCATTGATAATAAATGAAGTAATAAAGGGTTAATATCGGGTCATTTTAATGTTTTTGTGTTGCTATTTAATCAGGTAGTGTGTCTAATTGCTTTATGTATGTTGCAGAATGGCTTTTCATATTGGCATGTGCATGACCATTCCAAGATATGATAAATACTAATTGTTTTTATAATGCATTTGATGGGGGGTTATTGTGCAATTAATTGTAATGGCCTTCCATGCTTTCCCTATATGTTAAACTGCACTGTGGAGTTAATTTTACACTTTACGTTGTCTCTACATAGTAAGTAAACCCTTTTGGTGTGCTTTTTAGTGCCCGTATCGATTTTTGCTTGATTTGCGAGGTACAAACTTACACGCCATGAATATGCAGTTGTAACTTACTGCGTTGCACTCCACTGAGCATAATCTCAGCCTCATTACACAAAGCGGATGCGCATTTGCGAGCTACGTATTGAAACACAACTCTAATTTAATGAGGCCCTTAGACTTTAGTTTCATTCTTAGGAATAATTATTGTCCTCCTCAATACTAGGGGCTTACTCATAAGGAAACTCTCCCTTACTCCCCTAGGCACTTTAGTGCAATGTTTAAAGTTTTGAGGAAAAACCTCTATGTTTATAACTTTGCTTTAAATGTACAGTACTTTATTTTATGGTCAATCACTTTTATTTATCATTAGTCTCTATCTATAAGAATATTTCTGCTACAAATCTCATTATTAAATCTTCTAGCCTAGTGCTGTTTTCCTCCGCCGATCCCCGGGCCCCTCTCTCATATCCTCCTCTCCGTACAACAAAAATCGGTAAGTGGATCTCATGGGCCACCAACACACATTTATTTATAGATGAATAACACAGACCTAGTCTTCTTGACACAAAATGTCAAGGGCCTTAATTCTCCCCACAAAAGACATAAACCTTTTATAACGTACAAAGATCATTATACATCTGTAATTTTCATGCAAGAAACCCATTTTAAACAAAACAGCATTCCCAAATACCTTCATAAATTATACCCTACATTCTATGCAACTGTGCATGCCTCTAAAAAAAGCAGGTTGCGCCATATTACTTCATAAGGATTTCCCATTTACTCTTGAGGAAAAAAAAATAGACCCAACCCATATCATCCTCACGGGCAAAATTCTAGAAACCAAGTATACCTTAATCTCTCTATGTGCTCCGGCACAAGCCCCTCACAACTGCTTAATTAACCTACTTAAGCTATTAGGCAAATGGATTGTGGGAAAATTATACTAGGTGGGGACCTAAACTTAATTCTAGATCCTTAAATGGATAGGTCTAAGGGAGGCAAGGAACCTCACTTTTCTAATAGAAACTTATCAAATCTCTTCGAGCCAATTTAAATCTTGTTGATAGTTGGAGGGAACAACACCCAAAAGAGAGAAAATATTCATTTTACTCCTTCGCACATGGATCATATTCTAGATTAGACTATCTATTATTAGACTCTTCCTTATTAGACCAACTGAAGCATTCTGATTTTGCACCCTGCACATGATTAAGCTCTCACTAGACACCCAATTATCTTTTAGAACCCCTCCTACATGGAGAATCAATGATATGCTGTTGTCTAACCCAACCATTAGGGACCTATTAACACAAGACCTAGAAATATACTTCAACACTAATCTTGACCAGGACACAAAGATGGGGTGGGTTTGGGCAAAATAAACAATCACAATCCAAAATCTATCAAATTAAGACTTTATCTGGGCAAATAACAGCCAATCCCTCTAAAAACCCAGAACTTGTTTTATACATTTTATGAAAAACTATACTCTACCCCCAACCAACCATCTATGCCCCCCACCTAACTACTCTTTTCAACTCAATGCTCACAGGTCAACTGAGACCCCTGAACTCAATTTAGCTGAAATTGTCTTATTTTACCAAAGAAGACCAGGATCCATTAGAAGCTAAAAACTACAGGTCAATTTCCCTACTAAATAGTGATATAAAATGTTTGGCAAAAATAATGTCAGACAGAATTTCTGTCTTCCTCCCCAAACTCCCAGCTAGACAGATGGGAGACAATATCAGAAAGGTCCTTAATTTGATTTATAATACTAGTAAAAACAAAACTCCAACTTGTTTACTATCCCTAGATATCGAAAAGGCCAATTCTCTTGAATGGCCCTATCTCCAAGCTTCTCTTGCTAAATTTGGGTTCAAAGGCCAATTTATCCAACTAATTAATACTTATTATAACTCACCCAAAGCACTATTAAAAATTCTGGGCCATAACAAACCAAGCATTAACATTCAAAAAGGAATGAGGCAGGGCTGTCGCCTTTCACCCCTTCTATTTGCCATAGCGTTGGAACCTATAACGCAAGCAATACGATTAAATACAGAAGTTTGAGGTGTACAAATAGAACTACAACACTTTAAATTATCACTATTTGCTGACCATCTACTTTGTACCCTCACAGAACCTTCACTCTCCATACCGGCATTATTACAAATTCTAAATGACTTTAACCAAATATCAGGCTTAAAAATAAACTAAGAGAAAACCTAGGCCTTGGCGATAGACATTCCTCAGATTGAGAAAGAAACTTAGCAACAAGTTCAAACTCAAGTGGTCCCCCAAATACATTAAGTCCTTGGGGATAAACTTAACTTCCAATTTAAAGGACCTATACAAAGACAATTACTCACCACTATACACTACCCTAAGCGCAGAATTACATAAATGGTCTAGGTTTACCCTATATTGGTTGGGGCAAATTAACTCAGTAACAATGAATATCCTCCAAAAACTAATGTATCTCTTCAGGGCTCTACCTATCGCAATCAATATGAAAGAACTGACACAATAGTTTGGTTCATCTGGAGAAATGGCTCATCTCGAATCTCCAGACACATAATGTTTTGACATAAATTTAAAGGGGACCTCTCTTGTCCAGACTTAAAACTATATTATAAAGCAGCCCAACTCTCCTTCCTTCCAATAGCCCACACTAAGCAATATCAACCCGCCTGGAACTTTATTGAAAATCATTCTATGTGTCCGTATAAATGGGATACACTCATTTGACTAGACAAATTCCCCCTACCATTACAAAATGTGTCAAACCCCATAATTAGAAATACGATAACTTGCTGGAAATGGGCTCTCCATTACACCATATTGTTTCCTAACTCATCTCAACTAACCCCCTTACTCACCCACCCTCTAAACCCAAATGATATATCAGTTACATCTCAACATTGGTGAATTCAAACAACTTAAACAGGTTAGAATCCTGGCTAAGAGATGGCCGCCCCATTACATTTGAGAAACTCAGGGATGAATATGACCTTCCCCTCCAGGAAAACTACAATTAGTACAAACTTAGACATTTTGGCAACACATTGATCCGTACTAAAGGTATACCCAAACATAACTGGATATCTAAAATTTGCAAAGACCTTCCCCTTATGAAGTGTATAATAGGAGGCATTTATGATATATTTAACTCCACCCCTACAGAGATAAAAGATAAGTATATGATAGATTGGGAAACAGACCTCAATCTACATTGGGATTTATCTGACTGGGAGAAATGTTGGTCTAATACATTCAGGGGTTCCCTCAATTATTCCATTCTAGAGACCTCCATTAAAGTTCTCCACCGTGCCTACTTCACCCTTGTGAGACTAGCAAAATGGAGGAAATCAGAAAACATAAACTGTTTTAGAGGATGCCCAACAATAGGCTCTTTTGCCCATATTTGGTGGCACTGCCCAAAAGTGAAACAATTATGGAAGATATTAGTCAACTATCATCTGATTTGTTTCACTCGTCTATTAACTTAACAGCAGAAACGTGTATTTTGGGGATGCCTGTTATTACCCTTTCTACCCCTCAAAATAAATGTATTAACTACTTAACCCTTGCTACAAAAAGCCACATTGCCAGGAACTAGAAAGCCGATAAGCTAGATTTCATTGTCATTGGTATTAAAGACAAAGTTACCGTATATACTCGAGTATAAGCCAAGTTTTTCAGCCCTTTTTTTAAGGCTAATAAGGGCCCCCTCGGCTTATACTCGAGTCACTGTCCCCCCGTGTCCCTCTAACCCCCCCTGTGTCTCTCTACCCGGTATATGCTAATGACGTGATGTCACATGCGCGCCACGTCATTAGCATATACCGGGTGCCGGCCCCCCGGTATATGCTAATGACGTGACGTCACATGCGCGCCACGTCAAGACGCAGGAAGAAGCGGATCCAGAGCAGAAGCTTCAGATACAGGTAAGTGAGGGTTTAGAATGAGGAGAGGGGGGGTTAAGGAGGACGAGAGAGGTTAAGGAGGGGGGTTGAGGTTGAGGAGGGAGGTTGAGGAGAGGGTTAAGGATGGGGGTTGAGGTTGAGGAGGGGGGTTGAGGAGGGAGGTTGAGGAGGGAGGTTGAGGAGGGGAGGAGGGAGGTTGAGGATGAGGAGGGAGGTTGAGGAGGGGAGGAGGGAGGTTGAGGATGAGGAGGGAGGTTGAGGATGAGGAGGGAGGATGAGGAGGGAGGTTGAGGATGAGGAGGGAGGTTGAGGATGAGGAGGGAGGATGAGGAGGGGGGTTTAGATGGGGGTTGAGGAGGGAGGTTGAGGATGAGGAGGGAGGTTGAGGAGGGGAGGAGGGAGGTTGAGGATAAGGAGGGAGGTTGAGGATGAGGAGGGAGGATGAGGAGGGAGGTTGAGGATGAGGAGGGAGGTTGAGGATGAGGAGGGAGGATGAGGAGGGGGGTTTAGATGGGGGTTGAGGTTGAGGAGGGAGGTTGAGGAGGGGGTTGAGGTTGAGGAGGGGGTTGAGGATGAGGGGGTTGAGGATGAGGAGGGGGGTTGAGGTTGAGGAGGGGGTTGAGGATGAGGAGGGGGTTGAGGATGAGGAGGTAGGTTGAGGATGAGGAGGGAGGTTGAGGATGAGGAGGGGGGTTGAGGAGGGGGTTGAGGTTGAGGAGGGGGTTGAGGATGGGGGGTTGAGGAGGGGGGTTAAGGGGGGGTTGAGGAGGGGGGTTGAGGATGAGGGGGTTGAGGATGAGGAGGGAGGATGAGGATGAGGATTGGGGTTGAGGAGGGAGGTTGAGAATGAGGAGGGGGAAGAGACACAGGGAAGGGAGATGGGGGAATAGACACAGGGAAGGGAGAGAGGGGAAGAGACACAGGGAAGGGAGAGTGGAGATGAGACACGTGAGAGAGAGGGGGACACAAGAAAAGGGCACACAAGAGGGGGACACTGAGGGCACAAGAGGGACACAGGGGGCAGCACATTTCCCACCCTCGACTTATACTCGAGTCACTCATTTTTCCCAGTATTTTGTGGTAAAATAGGTGCCTCGGCTTATACTCGGGTCAGCTTATACTCGAGTATATACAGTAATTGTCATTTCTGGATATTTGGGGTCCCTGGTTTGATCACACAGGCATATATCCTTCGATTATCTAGCAGTTTTCTTTACTACTTGTGGTAGATACTTAAAGGCTTTGGATTAGAACCTGGGACCACTGGGGTAAACACACAAAGAAGATAAACTGAAGCTGGGACAGTTAAGTAATAATATAACCCCTATAAGTTTACGACCATACATTTATAATTGTTTTGTAATGTTTGATTTTATTTAATGATGTTTTATTATGTTTACTACCTTTCATTAAAGTCAGAAAATAGAACTTATTTTTGTTAGATCAGTAACTACATACTATTTTCTTATACCACGCTATAAATTCCAGCTTGGAACTTTTTATTTATTTTTAGATATCTAACGTAAAGCTGAGAGGTAAATACTAGAAAAATAATTAAAAAAGACAAAATACAGACCTTATAATCTTTGTAAAACAAAGAAATGAATACAAAGTACATCATAACATGTGTATTGACATATGTATTAATGTTATTGTACATATATCTCACATTTGCTTTAAATGCTTTCCCCTTTATATGTACTTTTTGATTTTACTAATGGAACTATGATGTAATGTTATGAATTTTGTGGTTTGTCTTAATATAAATAAAGTACAACAAAAAAAATGGATTGTGGTCACTGCAGAATGGTAACCACTTATTTTTTCTCAAAATCATGTTTAAGTCATGTTTGAATTTGAGGATTTCCTCAAAAATTTTAGGTGAGTTCTCAATAGTAAATGATTTATGAAGCTTTGAGATTTTATTATTTAGATTGTTTATTTGAAATAGTTCAGATTTTTTGGCGCTGAGCCTAGATGGATACAGACCACTCTTAAGACTGCCTTATGGGCTGTCCATACCCCCATCATGTCTACCTCATCATCACTGTTTAGGGTAAAGTAGTTTTTTGAGTGCTTTGTGGAGTTTCTCTTTTGTTAACGGGTCATTGCGGAGTGCTGGGTTTAATGTCCAAGATGGGGACTGAAACTTTAGGAGCAAATCACAAAATGACACTCTAACAAGATCATGGCCAGACCACTAGATAGGATGTATTGTTGCTTCAGTTAGGTTGGAGGCCATTTGTTGTTTTAACAGTATATAGTCAATACTTGAGTGGGATTTGTGTCTGGCCTAGTAAAAGGTAAAGTCTCTAACTTGTTGGGTTCATTCCCCTGCATGTATTGAATAGGCAGTTGTACTTTACAATTGATTTGAAGGTTTTCGTAGCGGTTGGGAACTGGGTTGGGAGTATTAGGTTCAGATTTATCCTTTATTGGGTCTAGGACCACATTCATATCCCCTCCCACAATCCAAATAGAGCATTGCCAATTGGATAGTAAGATATTTTGTTCTGAGTTTGGTGCATACACATTAAGCAGCGACACTTTCCTTTCATTAATGGTTCAATGTACCACTATGTATCTTCCGTCATTGGCCCTTTGGGTGTTCATGTGTTGAAAGTCGAGTCTCTTGTGTATTAAATTCGAGACTCCTCTTTTTTTTTCTAGTGTAGTGGTATGATATGTGTGTGTATTGGATTTACCCCAAAATTTGGGTACTGAGTTTATTTTTTTTAATTAGTTTCTTGTATTAATACTATGTCCACTCCTAAGTGGAGATTCTTTTAAGGCAATCCCCCTCTTAACTGGTTCATTTAAGCCTTGGGTATTGTACGAGACTATTTTAATATCTATGACTCACCAAGCGCTGGAACAGGAGGTCTGGGCTGAGAATGTCTGAGTTAGTTAAGCTTCTGGGATGTTGGGATGGAATGATCTCCGTTGTGGAATATAGAGGACGTGAGTAGGGAGACTGAGAGCTGAGGACTGGGAGAGGGAAGGAGAAAGAAGGGGGAAGTAAGGATTAGAGTAGGTAGTTGAAAGCAAAAATAAAAACAAAAGAACAATTTTTATAGAAACACTTAAAGCAAGTATCAGTTTGTATAGGTATTTTGTGTACTGACACCTCCAGGTATTATGATAGTATTGTTATGCTAATTAGTATTAGATTAGTGTCTACAGTACACCTTGAAAAAATAATAATCACATATATAGTTGTGAGCGTACGAGTTGTTGCTAATGCTGCGGGCTCGCGTAGCGAGCCCGCGGCCCTTGCGAACTGAGGGCCGGGGCTCGCGCAGCGAGTCGCGGGCCTCGCGTAGCGAGGGCACTGTGCCAGGTTCTCAGTTGCTGGCATGGAGCGCGGGCATCGAGTCGCGGGCCTCGCGTAGCGAGGGCCGCGGCTCGCGCAGCGAGTCGCGGGCCTCGCGTAGCGAGGGCACTGTGCCAGGTTCTCAGTTGCTGGCATGGAGCGCCGAAGGCGCTCCTTGCCAGCAACTGAGGACCCTCGCGAAGCGAGGGCCTCAGTTGCTGGCTTGGAGCGCCGCAGGCGCTCCATGCCAGCACCTGAGGACCTCGCAAAGCGAGGTCTTCAGTTGCAGCAACTGCGACCCTTCCAAAAAAAAGTTTACGTCGCAACACATTACGACACTCGCAAACAACATACGACACACGTTCACACACATTACGACACTCGCAAACAACATACGACACACGTTCACACACATTACGGCCTCGCAACACTCGGACGCAGCTCGCGAACATTACAAAATTACAAACACAATACATACACACAGCACATACATAAAAACCTTACCTACACAAACAGGAAGCACCCAGGACCTCAAAAATGCAACTTACAACTTAATTGCACTCAAAATAAAAGAGTTTAGACACTAAATAGTTTGTTAAGCGACACAAAAAATGGCCGACGAATAAAACGAAAACGAGGCTACACACGCAAACACCATACGAGACACGTTACCACAGATTACGACTTCGCAAACATCGGACGCAACACGCCGACATACAAACATTTAAAACTTAACAAAGACACACAACAAACACATAAAAAGCTTACCTACAGCAAGAGGAACCAGCCAGCACCTCAAAAAAACAAGTTACACCTACATTTAAATCAAAATAAACACTTTAGACACTAATACCATCGCTAAGCGAGAGAAAAAATGGCCGACGAACAAAACGAAAACGAGGCTTCAGACGTAACTACACTACACTTACTCGCAAAAATGAAACACATACTATGCGGAACGTATCACAATCATATTAAACACCATTTTGAACAGTAATACGCCTAAAATGGCGGATGGAACGCAAATTGTAAGCTGGAACGCAAATAGCGCATGCGTATTGCGTTCTAACGGTCTCACTTTCCAGAACTTTCTACAAGTTTATAAATACTGCCTATTTCAAACAAAAAAATACATTTCTCCTCAGGTGATCAACGGAGTGACTTCTGAGATAACTGCTGCTTTTACTTGAGAAGACAATTCTTTACTAATTGACTACTTTGCATTGTGCAAATTACAACTGAGAGGTAAGCTATAATATATTACATTTTATTATCAGAACAGGTCAAACAAAAAAAAAAAAATACCATTTATGTAGTCATCATGTATGGCACATTTATGTGTATAGGCTCAGAAAAAAAATACGGTTCATTTAACAAAACAACAAAAAAAACATAATTTAATATTAAACAGAGCTTTATGTATAGTGACACCTGACACGCACATATATGTCTATAATGTATAGTCACATATAACACGCACATATATGTCTATAATGTATAGTGACATCTGACACGCACATTTCTGTGTATTGCCCCTTCATAGTGACATGTGACACGCACGTATATGTGTATAATGTATAGTGACATGTGACACGCACATATATGTCTATAATGTATAGTGACATCTGACACGCACATTTCTGTGTATTGCCCCTTCATAGTGACATCTGACACCGACATATATGTCTATAATGTATAGTGACATGTGACACGGACATATATGTGTATAATGTATAGTGACATGTGACACGCACATTTCTGTGTATTGCCCCTTCATAGTGACATGTGACACGCACATATATGTGTATTGCCACTGCAACAAAATTAGCTTAAAACAAAATCAGTAAAAAACTACATTTAAATGACATTATATCTCATGTATACTGATATGTCACACGCACATATATGTGTATCATCTATAGTTACATCTCACACACACACATTTATGTGTGTTGGAAAAAAAAAATATAAGGTTAATTTAACTATGTAAATTTGACTCATGTATACTGATATGTCACACGTACACAAAATAATTACATTAAACTATGTAATGTGCTTCATGTATGTGACATATGTGTGTAGCCCCCAACAAAAAATAAGGTTAATTGAATTAATTTACTGAAATTCAATAGATCATATAAAGCTGAATGTTTCTATTTCTTTTAATATTCAAACAGACTCTGCATCAATAGCGTCTCTCAACAATTTGCACCGTGCACTGTGAAGCACAATCCCTTTTAAAGAACACCAACACATTTGAAGAGGTAAGATACAACAAGACATTAAATGCTCAAAAGGCCATGCTTTGCTAGATGACAAATTATAAATATACAAATAACTATTTCACTTTATTTTTCAAACAGACACTACAAGAAGACCGGCGGATTAAGATTGGCAGGAGGGGACCGTCTGTCATTCAAAACTTCTATCAAGGTAAAGTATTAAGTATAAACAAGAAATAACCATGAGCCTTATTCAATTGCAACTTCCTCAATTGAATAGGGCTCTATATAAGCACATAACATTTTTTTTATACAGAACTTTTTAGTTACTGAATTTCTAACCACAATCAAGGTTTTCACTAACTAAAAACTTTGCTCAATAAATATGTTATGTGATTATATAGAGCCCTCTTCAATTGGCAAAATTGCTATTCAATGAGGACCTATATGTCTTTAATGGACAAGGGCCTCACTCAAATGTGATTTGCCCATTTCAATAGCGCTCTATATAAGCACAGAGCATATTTTTTAAAGGAAATTTTTCTTTTGTGAACACGTTCCTTTTGGATACAAGTTCACTAAATACAAAATTCAGTTACAAAATATGCTCTGTGCTGATATTGAGCTCTATTCCATTGGCCAAAACACAATTGAATGAGGATCTCACAATATAACAAATGCAGTAACCAAAGGCCCTCATTCAATTGCTATTTTGGACAATTAAATATGGCTATAAATAAGAACTTTTAGGCCCTTACTCTATTTTAACAAATATATGTGATGTGCTTATTTACAACCCTATTCAAATTTCTACATTGCAATTCAATGACGGCCTTAGAGTACTATTACATTGTAAAAAATGCAATTGAATGAGGGGCAAACTATGCAACATATGGTACACACAAAGGCCCTCATTCAATTGCAATTTGCCAAATTGAATAGGGCTCTAAATAACAACATAACATTTTTTTTTAAAAGGAGTTTTTAGTTAATAAAAATCTATCCAAAATAAAGTTTTTCTGTGACTAAAAACTTCTTTAAAAAAATATGCTATGTGGTTATTTAGGGCACGATTCAATTAGCCAAATCGAAATTGAATGAGACACAAACTGCTACACACAAAACAGAATTTCTTATTCAATGTTTAACAACCTATAAGCCTTACAAAGAAGCAAAAATAAGAATAACAAAAGTGTTGCGCACCTAATAGCATTGTACAAAAAATCACACAAACACATAGGAAACTACATTAACATTCTTCTTTAATGTTTAACAACCTATAACCAGTACAATCAAGAATAAATAACTTTTGCACAAGTGGAGCGCACAAAACAGGATTGTCAAAAACTAACACAAACACATAGCAAACTACATTAATTAGATTATTTCATGTTTCACTAACTATAACCATCCCAATAAAGGTTAAATAAGTATACCACAATCGGTGCGCACAAAACAGGATTGTACAAAAAATAACATAAACACATAGCAAAATAAATTCATATTCTTATTTAATATATCACAATCCACAAGCCTTACTAAGAACCTTAAATAAGAATAACAAAAGTAGTGGGATTGTACAGAAAGTAAAAAAAAAAATATAGAAAAAAATAACCATAACTGATACAATACAGCCAAAATCATACATTTTTTACTTATTTAAAAGACATTTCACTCAAACAACATTTTCTATTTTACATTACAACAGATACTGCGTGAAGACAATCGGACGAGGACTTTTTCCACAGGACCGGACCATCGGACGAGGACTCGGACCAGACCAGCAGACGAGGAATTTCAACACAGGACCAGACCAGCAGACGAGGAATTTCAACACAGGACCAGACCATCGGACGAGGACTTTCACCAACGGAGCACAACATCGGACGAGGGATATCGCCACAGGACCACAATATCGGAGGGGGGCTATCGCCACAGGACCACACCATCGGACGAGGACTTCCAACAGAGGGACACACCATTGGACAACGATTTGGAACCGAGGACCAACAAACATTCGGATTTAAATCACACTTCAACCAAGGTACAGTATAATAACTACTAAAGTATAAAACTAAAGAAACTGCTTTCAGTTGCATCCGTGTCAACAGAAAAAAAAAAAAAAAAATTTACTATCTCAAAGAAGTTTTGCAGTGGTAAATATCTATCCACAAACAAAGTTTTGAATAAATAAAACCATTATTTTAAATAAATATGTTACATGCTTATTTACAGCAGTATTCCATTGGCCAAATTCTGAGCCACTGAAGACAGGAATTATAAATTTAACTAAATATCAATGATACATTCATGATTTGCCTTTTATTTCACCAATTGTGCACAATAATCTTTCACAGGAATTACAAATTTAAATATATACAATTACATTTATTTGTTTTCGTTTACAGATTAATATGGCTGATAACGAGATCAAAGAAGAGAAGAAAAGACGTCAAACTAGAGAAAGACAAGAGAGATGGGCCGCCCAGCAGACACCGGAGGAGAAAGAAATTCGAAGAGAAAAAGAACGCAAAAGACTTGCAAATAAAAGAATATCAGCTGCAAAAATGAAAGAGACAACCAAAAAAAATAAAAAAATAATAAAGCATTTACAAACTGTTCCTAAAACATCAGATGACATTTTACAACATACCAGTCAAGACAGACCAAAAAAAACAACTACAAAAAAAAAGCATTTACAAACTCTTACTAAAAACTTACAGGAAATTTCAACCGAACAAGTCCAACATATACCAAGAAAATCTACGAAAAAAACTAAACATTTAGAACCTGTTGTTGAAACATTTCATGACTTTTCATCTGATGAATATCAAAGTCAACATCCAATATGCGTTGCAAATTGTCCTTTACTGAAGTCTTTAGCAGTAGAGGTTCATAGTTGTGGGGACATGACTACTCAATGTCAATTTTGTGAGGCTTATTATTTTAAACAGGAGAGACCCCGAGATGGACAATTTATTAGTTGTTGTCAAAAAGGAAAGTTCAAACTTCCACAAAGGAAACAATTTCCAACCTATTTACTAAATATTATGACTGAACCTACTTTTCCAAATTACAACAATTTTAAGACAAACATAAGATCCTACAATAGTGCCATATCATTTGCATCTATGGGGGCAACATTGGCTGCTAATGTACCAGGACATGGTCCTTACTGTTTTAAAGTCCAAGGACAAATTTATCATCGGACTTCACATTTACATCCAGAGGAAGGAGAGCAAAGAAAATTCGCTCAACTATATGTCCTAGATACAATGGAAGCTGTTGACCAACGTATGCAGATGGAAGAAAATAAAAAATGCTTACCCAGTGTTTTTATAGAGCTAAATAACATTATGGACAACAATCCCTACAGTAAAGCTTACAAAAAATTGGCTGAAGTAGAAAATGAACAACTACTTCATGCACAAAGACATCAATTACCCATGCCAAAGGTTAATATGGTGCTTAAAAGAGACAGACATACTGATAAACGTCATTATAACTTGCCAACATCAAATGAGGTTGCAATGGTCTTTCACAATGATGAAGGAGAACCACCATTTCAAAGAGACATTAGAATATATCCCAGAAATGAGGACCAACCATTTATTAATATTAATATCTTAAGTCCAAATTTAGATCCAATGACATATCCCATCTTTTTCCCACACGGAGAAGCAGGTTGGCAACCAAAATTAAGCCTTCCCAGTTACCCAAATGCTAAAGCCAGAATCCGAAATAATGTTTCTATGCTTGAATTTAAAGTTGCTCAAATTGCCATTAGAGATGAATTTAATCCAATTTTATGTGGTGGCAAACTAACACAACAATGGATTATTGATTCATATTTGCAAGTTGAGGCAAATAATTTAAACTTTATAAAATATCAACAAGATAAACTACGTGTAGAACAATATTGTGGACTCATGGACTATGTTGCTGACGTGGCTACAAGCAGAGACATGACAGCTGGCAAAGCCATCATTTTACCATCTTCCTTTCAAGGATCTCCTCGAAATATGAGAGAAAGATACAATGATGCTATGGCTATTGTGACAAAATTTGGAAAACCAGATTTATTTGTGACATTTACATGTAATCCACAATGGCCAGAAATTAATCAAAATCTACTTCTTGGACAAAGTGCTTCAGATCGACCAGATTTAGTAGCCAGAGTTTTTAAGATAAAATTAAATGAATTAATACGTGACCTTTACTATAAATCAGTTATTTGGCAAATGTCTTGCTTATGTATATACCATTGAATTTCAAAAAAGAGGCCTTCCACATGCACATCTTCTCATAATACTTCAAGAGAAAGATAAATTAGATACTTCCGACAAAGTGGATGCAGTCATAGTTGCTGAACTACCGGATCCAGAACTATATGGTAGACTATATGAGATTGTTACTCATCGCATGATTCATGGACCCCTGTGGAGACCTTAATCCACAATCACCATGTATGGAAAATAATCAATGTTCAAAAGATTTTCCAAAAGATTATAGAGACAAAACATATGCAAATTGTGATGGATATCCACTTTATAAAAGAAGAGAAGGAGATAGTGCCATTATTCGTGGAAAAAAAGTGGACAATAGATATGTAGTACCCTACAATCCACATTTACTCATGAAGTACAACGCCCACATCAACGTAGAAGCCTGCACTTCCATCAAATCCATTAAATATGTCTACAAATATATTTACAAAGGTTACGATGCAGCTACTGTAGTCGTCAAAAGTGCAGACAACCCTGAAAGTAGTGAGTTAGTACATGATGAACTTGCATCTCATGTAGATGCTCGCTATGTCAGTGCGCCAGAAGCTATGTGGCGGCTTTTAAAATTTGAAATGCATGATAGATCACATGCAGTATATAGGTTAGCAGTACATTTGCCACAACGACATTTAGTCTATTTCCATTCTGGAAATGAAATGAATGCATTGGCCCAAAGTGAAGATCGTCACACTACACTAACTGCATGGTTTGCATTAAATTCCACTGATGCTCAAGCAACACAATACTTATATATTGAAATTCCATATCACTATGTTTTTGTGAATGGATTATGGAGAGCAAGAAAAACCAGAGGCAATAAAATAATTCCACGAATTTACACAGTCAGTCCAAGAGATGTTGAACGATTTTGCTTACGGATATTACTTTTAAATGTTCCAGGAGCACAAAGTTTTGAACAATTAAGAACTGTTAATGACATTGTATATGAATCCTTCCATTTAGCTGCAAGAAATAGAAACTTACTCGCTGATGATACAGAGTGGGAAAGATGTTTAGAAGAAGCAGCACAATGTCAAATGCCACGACAGATGAGAGAACAATTTGCTTTTATTTGTATCTTCTCAAATGCTCCAAATGCATTAGCTTTGTGGGAGACTTTTAAAAGTAATATGGCTGAAGACTTTATGCGACGATACAATGAACCCATTGCACACTTAAAAGCCTTAATGGAAATTCAAGAAGTCTTTTTAACTCATGGATTAAGTTGTGCAAGTTTTAATTTGCCTGATCCAGGTCTAATAGATGACATTAACTTTGAAGACTATGACATTCAACTACAAGCAGAAAGAACACAAGAAAGACTTGCAACTTTAAATACACTACAATTGCAAGCATTTCATGCCATTAAAAATGCTATAGATGATGACATGGTGACAGAGCGTTATTTCTATCTTGATGGACCTGGCGGATCAGGGAAAACATATTTGTACAATTTATTAATGAGTTCAGTACGAGCACAAGGACAAATAGCAATGGCGTTTGCCACTACTGGAATTGCTGCACTTTTATTAGAAGGTGGAAGAACTGTTCATAGTGGATTCAAACTGCCAGTGCCTATTTTGGAAAATTCAGTGTCAGATATTCGCATGACATCCTTACAAGCAAAGAAATTGAAGAAATGTAAATTAATTATAATAGATGAGGCCACAATGATGTCATGCTATGCCCTCCAATGTATTGACCGTTTGCTTCGTGAAGTCATGGATAATATTTTTCCATTTGGTGGAAAGGTAATTTTGTTGGGTGGCGATTTTAGACAAACATTACCTGTCGTTGTACATGGAAATCGAACAGACATTATTGAAACATGTATAAAGTCAAGTACAGTATGGAAACATTTTACCCATCTTCAACTGCAACAAAATATGAGATCAGAAGGCCAAACTGATTTCAATGATTGGCTTATTAAAATTGGAGAAGGAAGAACAGAAAAAATACTACATTTACCTGACGACACTGTAGAAATCCCACCTCATATGATTTGTCAACAAGATATTATATCGGCTATATTTGAAGGGAGCATAAATAACGAAGAATATTCTGAGCTTGCCAACCAAGTCATACTGACGTGTAAAAATAAAGATGCATTAATACTCAATAATGAAATCTTAAAAAAAATTAATGCACCACAAAGAAATTATCACAGTGCTGATTCTGTACTTGCTGATGACAATGAAAGTCAGGCAAACTTTTCAACTGAATTCATTAACTCTTTAACTCCTTCTGGAATGCCACCACATATTTTGCAGCTAAAGAAAGGTGCAATTATCATGTTACTGCGAAATATGAACCCCAAAAAAGGCCTATGCAATGGCACAAGATTAATTGTTCAACAATTAAAGGACCATTTTATAGATGCTGACATTTTAACTGGGACCCATAAAGGAGAGAGAGTTTTCATACCAAGAATAGATTTAGCACCAAGTGAAAGTAGTCTCCCTTTTATACTTCAAAGAAGACAATTTCCCATTATTATGGCATTTGCCATGACCATTAATAAATCACAAGGCCAGACTTTCAAATCTGTGGGTATTTACTTGGAAGAACCAGTTTTTGCACATGGTCAATTGTACGTTGCGTTGTCACGGTGCAAAAATCCACAGGCTATTAAAGTTTACATTGAAAACAATGAAAGTCAAGGTGATTTATTAGAAGATGGACGTATTTTTACTAAAAACATTGTCTACTATGAAGTACTATAACTTTGCAGGATACAAATTCAAGATGCCAACATTTTTTAAAAGCATTGCAAAATACATAACAATTGGTTGTTTAATGCAGTCATAATTAATGAAAGTACTGTTTAGGAATGATTCGCCTCACAAAATACTTGCCTTGCATTGTTAGTAAAAATTATGTTAAAATGTTAAGTCACTATGTTAATGTTTCTAATGTTACAAGTTTAAAAAATATATTTGCAAGTTATTTCATTCAACAGATTACAAAGTGGATGTTAAGAGGTCAAGCACCTTTTAAGTCACAATGTCAATATTGTCTGTTATCTTAAGATTACTAACTACATTAATGTTTATCGCCAGTTTATGTGCTCAGTAATGAATTACTTTAATTACGTACGTTTTAAGCTGAGTTTTACTGTATGCCTTCCTCTACATTCAATGTATATTCAAGTTAACAATTATTGTGATAGAAATTGCATGTTAATACTGATTAATTTAAAGGTCAATTGTTTTTACATTCAAATGTTAATACTTTTCATAAAAAATTAGGTTACAAAATGTATTCGCTATGTTCCTGTTTATAATGTTCAAAATTATACAAATGTTTTGTCAACTTCTAAACTTACATAAAAAATAAAGTTAAAGTTTCAAAATATATACTTTGAAGGTTATTGCTTACATATATTTTAAACTTCATGTTAAAATTCGCAACGTTTCAAGAAGGCTTTTTACTTTTTGCTTTCCTATTCATTCAATGTATATTAAAGTTAACAATTCTTCAGATACAAATTACATTTTAAAAAACCATTACATCAACATTTTACAAAAATACACATTCATATTAAAATACTTACAAGTGTCAAAAATATATGTTAGTAACTAAACAACTTGACAAACATATACATCACATTGCCGTCATTTTTTGACGGGCAAGTCGCTAGTAATAATAATAATAATAATAATAATCGACGGTAAGTTCATTTACTAAGAGGGGAGCTGTCCTCTTAATTTAAAAGGTGAGCCAACTAGTATTTGTGCAAGTGGATACCGAGGTGGTTCACCCTCTAATTACAACATAACATTGCCCTTTAGGGGCACAATTATTACTAATTTTATTGCCATGAGTGATATTTTAAAGGTTTAAGTAGCTGTAAAAATGTAAAGCAAACTTGAGATATAATATAAAATCACTTCAGTTTGATCTTTCAAGACTAGTGTCCTGATATGAATGGATTGAGTCTGAAGCGAGTTTTACATAGGGTAGCCGATCTAGTAAATAGATAATGAAAGTCACATTCAGTCTTTTGCAGTATTTTGTGTTTTGAGCTGGTTCAGAAGGTAAGTTGTTTGTTTTAGATATATGCCTCATTGGCGTAGGCACTTGTAGAGATGATTGTAAGTTATTTTTTGGTGTGCAGAAAGTTTGTATATCTTTGGTGTTACGTCCTGCCATCTCCTATTGCAAATTTGTGTTCAAGATTTTATTTTTACTTTACAAATATGTCACTCTGCTTATGTAGGTGCCCCTATATGGGGCATGGGGGGTTGTTGTTTTTACATGTTGTGGTTAGCTGTGGATCCAAACAAGAACAGCAATAGCTTTGTTCCAGAGCCTGCGTTTGCAGACGTGAATGTCCAGGAGTTAGCAAGATCAATAATTATGTGTAAAGACAATGGAGTAGTTGGGGGATACCAGATAGTAAATTGTAAGGTAATGTTGTACATCGTAAGTGCCACAGGGTGTCTCTTGAAATCTATATGTACAGAAGGATTTACAGTGTTATTAGGCCACAGATAGTCAAGATGGCTTCTTAAAGTTTGAAACTCTGTTGGTTTTTCAGTATATTGGGAAGTCAGGTGCTGATTAATGCCTGTTGCTCCAACACACTGCCTGTTCTAGGCTTAATTACTGTATGTAGACAAACTATTCTTTACCTGGTTTCCAACTCCTGTAATTGTCACCTTAGAATGCGTTTGAGGGGGATAGGGTGTAAATATAAGTCTCTTGTAATTTATGTTCCAGGCACTCTATTGTGTGCAAAAATCCTCAGATCTAAACGTTTGTATAGTTTAAGCTCCAAGGTATTGAGATCTTGTTATTGTCTTGTATAAAGTTGCTATTTGTTTTGAGGAACTGCATAGTCTCTCAGTATGGATTGACTGTTTATGTTTGCCTTTCTGCAAGTTTGTACTGTGAGTTTCTGTGCTTTGGTAAGCAGTTTGGCTGTGAATCCATCTATTTAAATGTCCACAAGGTGCCAGTGTTGGATTACTTTTATACAGGCTAGATTGGGCATTCCCAAGTCTGTATATTGTTGATTTTTAGTCCCTGAGTTATGGAGATAGTATATGCTTTGCTATAGGATATAAAACAAGCAACAAGTAACTTGTAGCCTTATTAAATTGCAATTTGGCCAATTGAATAGGGCTCTATATAAGCACAGAGCATATTTAGAGCCCTATTCAATTGGCCGAATTGCAATTTAATAAGGCTGTTGGTTCTGAGGGTACAAGTGAAGAGTAATTTTTATTTGTGACTGCAGGGATTTCTGCTTTTATTCCTTCCACTTTGTGTATTATTATTATTATTATTATTATAGTTTATTTATAACGCGTCAACATATTCCGTAGTGCTGTACATAAATTAGGTTCTGACAGTGATAAATACAGATTAACATTTAGCAAAGGAAGGAGGGCCCTGTCTTTGAACTAGGAATCCAATGTCCATGGTGAATTCCCAAAGTACTTAGGATAGAAACTCGCAGATGAGGGTATGTATTCTCAGGATGGCCAGTAGATGGCAGTAGGAACTTGTACTCCCAACAGATAAGTAAGTTCGCTGTAACAGAGTCCTGCAAATCTGTTTAAAGATGACTTTCTCTTTCCCCCAAAACTTATTCACCTGGTTTAACACTCAGGTGTCAAATGTGTGTTTCTATTTACGGTCTGATTCACATGTTTCCTTCATGTATATCCAGTCACTAACTCGTTCCAGTAGAGTATTCAGATCTGTGTTGGAGTGAAAAGTCCACAAGCTGCAAAATAGTCCCAGGGCAATCCAAAATGTTCAGTACCCCCACGATCTCTCTGCTGCTTTTCACACAGTTGACCATCCGCTTCTACTCCATATCCTCACCTCCCTCAGCATTGGAGGCACTGCTCTCTGGTGGTTCTCATCATATCTACAAGGTCAAACATTTAATGTCTCCTTTTCTGGCACCTCTTCTTCTCCTCACCCTCTGTCTGTTGGAATACCCCAAGGTTCATTCCTAGGCCTCCTCCTATTCTCCATCTATACATCTTCACTTGATACCCTAATAATCTCTTTTGGGTTTCAGCATCTATTTCAAATCTACCTCTCAACACCAGATCTACCCCCTCTCTTCTAACACATGTCTCCAACTGCCTCTCTAGTATATCCTCTTCAATGTGTATATACTCTTCAACATGTCTAAGACTGAACTCCTAATCTTCCCACCCTCTACTAAAGCGTCAATTCCTCACACCTCTCTCACTGTCAACAATGCCATCCTCACTCCCACCTCCCAAGCCTGTTGCCTTGGGGTTCTACTGAACCTCGCCTTCTCTTTCATCCCTCACATACACTCACTAACAAAATCTTGCCTTCGCCATCTAAAAAACATTTCCAAAATACGCCACTACAAATATCCATACATTATTTAATATATACTGTATATATAGCATTTATTACTTTTGTAGCACTTTTAGTATTTGGCTAACTTAAATAAACAGTTAATTATGCATTTCCCTAATTCAGCATTTTTACTGAGAAACAAAAACAAATTCTGAAGCCACAACAATAGGCTTAAAAACACAACTCAAGGCTGAAAAACAAGGTGTTAACTGCATATTAATTATAGAAATAAGGTGATCTGCGCAAATTATATAGATATCATGCATGCTAATGCGTGTTAGGTACGCATTTGATTTTTAATTGACTTAATATAAATAATGGTTTATTGGCTTAGAAAAGGGTGTTGGTGGACTGTATAATTTTCTAGAGGGCAGTAATGGAATATACCATTTTCTGTATGTGGAAATGTTATAAAAGGAGTTGTTGTTTATCTAATTGTTGCCAGCAGAAAACATTGTGCATGGTATTCTGTTGGTGCCCTACGCGTGTCCAAATAAAATGGAAATAATAAGAGAAATCTGTGTTTTTTCCGTATTATGACTGGGTTTTGGAGTAGATTGTCAGTTTGTGGATATGTTTTTCTCCGACACTACCTTGCACAAGACACAACTAAGATTCTAATACACTCTCTCATCATTTCTCGTCTTGACTACTGCAACTTCTTGCTGGCCTACCCATCACCCGTCTTTCCCCACTTCAATCCATAATGACGGCAGCACCTCTCTGTCAATCACTCCACTGGCTTTCCTTAGCCTCATGAACCTAACTTACAAAGCCATCAACAACAGCGCAATACAACCCATGAGGAGTATCAAGTTGACTAGACAGATTTATGCACTTACCAGTCTATTGGCTGCTTGTGTGGGAGTCTGATTACATACTCCTCATGGCTCAGAAACTTTTTTTGTGTGTGTGTTTAACTAATAAGTAATGGGATATGCCTGTTTTTGAGTATATCCCAATTGAGATAAAAGAGATTTTATATATATATATATATATATATACTGTATATATATATATATATATATATATATATATATATATATATATATATATATATATATACTGTATATATATATATATTGATGTTGTTTTGTTTTTCAGTCGTGTCTAACTTTTCGTGACAGCCATGGACTGCTTCCGCCACTGCTTTCCCCTTCTCGTGTGCCTTCAATCTTTCCCAGGAACAGTCTCCTTTCAAGAACTTGACATAACTTTACCCCCCAAGAAGCAAACTTTTTTTAATTTCATGACTGCATTCACCATCTATTGAGATCTTGCAGCTCAGTAAAAGAAAAACAAACACTGCCTCTGCTTCTTCCCCATCTATTTGCCACGGAATCTATTTGCCATGGACTGAGATTGTTGTTTGCCATGATCTTCGTCTTTTTAACATTGAGTAGCAGGCTCTATAGCTCCTCCTCACTTTCAGCCACCAGAGTATTATCATACACATATCAGAGGTTGCTGATATTTCTACCAGCAATATTAATTCCAGCTCTGGGTTCAACCACCCCTGCCTTACACATGATGTATTCCGCATATAAATTGAATAACTACAACCTTGTCATTGTACTTTCCGGGTCTTGAACCATTCTCTTGATCCATGTTCAGTTCTGACCGCAGCTTCTTGGTCCACATATAGATTTCTCAGGAGGATAGTCTGGTATCCAAGATGGTCTGGTATCCCCATCTCTTTAATAGGAAAGTCTTTAAGAACTTGTCATAGTTTATTATGATCCACACAGTGAAAGACATTAGAATAGTCCATGAAACAGAGGCAAATATCTCTCTGGACCTCTCTTGCTTTCTCTATTTAGCAGACATTGGCAATCTAATCCCTTGTGACTCACCAAGATACATCTGGTAGGTCTATTCCCATACAGTGGCGGAGCTACAACTGGTACAGGCAGTGCAATACACCGGGGCCCTGCACCTTTGCGGTGTCTAGTGTTCATGCTGCCACGGCCCCCTGCTGGTCACTAACTGCCATTATCCTGTCATGCTTGGTAGGGACTTTTCCCAGTTTTGAAGGCATCCATTCGGTTAACAAATGGGAAACAGCAGAAAAGCCCTGAAGAGAAAAACCCAGACTGCTGTGGTTTCATCTATCATGTTTCATCACTGAGCTATTTTTAGGACAGAGGAAAGCCCCAAAAAACAATGCAAAAATGAAGAAAAGTCACATAGATTGACACTGAAATAAGGAAAATATATTTTTAGAAGGCTGTTGCCAAATAACTCAATCATCATTAGTCAAGGGTCAGAATACAAAAGGAAATCCTGACTGCCAAAGGAATAATCTTTGTATCAAAATTAAAGAAAGACATGTGTAAGCTCCTACTCATCACATCTCTGAGACCTTTCTCTACCACCCACAGATGGATGTATTGGTAGAACAATTTAATTTGGACTTGAAGAAAATGCTAAGAAATGTTGTAGCATGAGACAGGAAATATTAGGAGCTAGTTTTAGCTACTTGTACCTCATGCCTCTATTGAATTGTTCCCTTTTTCACTTCTCTATGGTAGACATCCAAGAAGTATTCTGGGCATAGTAAGAGAAGAGGGGAAAGAGCAAGCATTGCCACGCAATAATATTGTGGGCTTTGTGAAAATATGAAGGAAACAAATTGCCAAGGAGGACAGTCACGCTGCAGCACAAAGTGGTGGCCCCAAGTGATAAAACAATGAGTGGGAAAGGGTGGTCATGGACCTTCTGAGTCAAGTGTCACTGGAGCTTCAGGCCTGGTGGCCTAGCAGGATCCAGCCTCCATGTCAGATGAATATCACATACACCAACATGCCACCACATGTACATCACACACACTAAACATGTACATGATGACAAACAAGGACACTGAAGTGTCAGCTCTATGAAATTTACAAGGGATTGATGGATCAGTCATGCGTCATTAAATCCATGAAGCTGACAAATCATTCATGGGCACACGAACAGTAATCAGCCAATAGAGAGTCCGTGTATGGGTGTGAACACTGCAGCATATGCAGTTACAGACCGCAGCCTTAATCAAGATAAAATTAGGAGCCAAGAACATTCAAGATTAAGAACCAAAATTCTGATCTCCCTGTCTGGACTTCTACCAGCGGGACGGTCCCCCTCGTGGGCACTAAATCCCTGTCTATTAAACGATTTAGTCCTAAGGGAAAAAATCAGCAGCGCAATTGTGGAATACTTCGTGATCAATAGTGGGGGTGAGGTAGACGGGGGAGGAGTGTGGGCAGCCCATAAGGCAGTGATTAGAGGAGTTTGTATTCAGCTAGGAGCAGCAGTGAAAAAAGCAGATAGAGTGCAAATTAGTGACCTTAATAGCAAGATCACAGAGTTACAATCACTATTTGCCAGGAATCATGATCCTAAGATCTACAATGAAATTCTGAAATACAAACACACCTTAAACTCAGGAAGAAGGTGGTCTCCATGCTACAACGTACGCAGGCCAGCTTCTTTAGGAGCACCAATAAACCTGACAGTATGTTGGCCAGAAAGCTTAAAGCACAGAGGACGGACTCATTCATCCCAAAGATATTTACTAAAGGGAAAGGCCCGGTCTCTAAACCAGACCAGATTGCTGATGTCTTTCGACAATTTTATACAGAACTGTATTCCGCCCCCTCTCACTCAGGATCCTACTCTCACAAATCACAAATTGATGAATTTCTTTCTGGGATTCAGCTGCCAAAAATTGAGGAATCACAGGCAGAGACCCTAGCAAACCCCATAACTGCTGAGGAAATTAAACAGGCTATTAAGGCCACAAGATCACATGCAGCACCTGGTCCGGATTGATTCACAAATTTTTATTATAAACAATACATCGATCTCTTGCTACCGCACCTCCAAGAATTATTTAACAGTTTCCTCTATGGTTCTTCAATCAGACCAGAATTTCTAGAGGTTAAAATTATCGTAATACCCAAAGAGGGGAAATACCCAGCACAGTGCGGTAGTTATAGACCGATCACGTTGGAACTATATTCCAAAATAATGGCAAACAGATTGGCCCCATTGTTGCCGGACGTGATCCATCTGGACCAGGTAGGCTTCATCTCAGGTAGAGAAGCACTCGACAACACCAGGAGAATCTTTAACCTGATAGACTTGGCTAACAGAGAGGATATCCCGCTAATGCTCCTATCTTTAGACGCCGAAAAGGCATTTGATAGGATAGACTGGACTTTTATGTGGAAAACATTGGCGAAGTTTGGTCTGGGGGACAGCTTTTTGAAGGGCATTATGCCTTTATACAGCGATCCCTTGAGCATGTATTATATATCAGGGATTTGTGTCCAAACAATTTAATATTACTAGGGGAACTAGACAGGGCTGCCCACTCTCCCCCTTGCTCTTCGCCCTTAGTCTTGAACCATTGGCAGCGGCAGTTAGAAATTGTCCAAACATTAAAGGAGTGCAGATTGGCCCTAATGAGCATAAGCTCAACCTTTTTGCAGACGATATCATGCTGTCACTTACAGATCCAATACCAAGCCTGCCTAATTTATTTCAATTGCTCACAGACTTTGGCAGAGTGTCAGGGTTCAAAATCAACACTAACAAGAGCATAGCCCTCAACATTACACTACCCCAAACGATGAAACAGAACTTAGAAAACAGCTTTCCCATAAAATGGGCCCCCAAACAGATAACTTATTTGGGTATTCATATTCCGCGGTCTATAGCGTTGGTATACGAGGCAAATTTTCCTCCTGTCTTTAACAGAATCAAGGCAGATATCTCCAAGTGGTCCTTCCTTAACATCTCATGGTTGGGCAGAATAAATTCCATCAAGATGAATGTGATTCCCAAATTATTATACCTTTTTAGGACAATCCCAACCCCGATCAGGTTACCCGACCTTAGAGTGATGCAAAAAACACATTTTAAGTTCGCTGGAATAACAAGAAACCAAGAATCAATAGAACCACAATGTGTGCGCCTAAACAGAAAGGGGGGCTAGCCTTCCCTGATCTAATCAAGAATTATAAGGCCACTAGATTAGCTCAAACCACGACCTGGTTTAAAAAAGAGGCCATACCATTGTGGGCAGACATAGAGAGGCAACTTCTAGAAGACAAGCATTGGGTACTATCGCAGGTTTTATGGCTTAGCTTAGGTCGGGACCTACGAACAGGAGAGTTACCGATTTGTATTAGACACTCCTTTAAATTATGGAAAGACCTGAACAGAAGGGTGGACCTCCTGAGCATGGGTTCTGGCTTGATTCCACTATGGCAATCTCACAAAGGAGGGCACCTCAATAAATTTACCCAGATGAAATGGTGGATAAAGAAAAAAATAACAATTGTGGCAGATACCTGGGTGACCTCACAAAGCAACACATCGTCAATTATCACTGACATAATTCAGGTGCCACATAGAGAGTGGCTTAATCTGATGGCAATTAATGAGACACTAACACACTCTACGAAAATCAACAAATATCATACCAAATCTCCCTTCGAGAAATGCTGTATCAACAATCCCCGAGGTAAGGCCAATATAGCCATCATTTACAATCAGATGGTGTCTCTCACCAACAGGGTTAAACCACATTACCAAACTGCATGGGAGGCTGACTTGCAGGTAACTCTAGACGACAGCCAATGGAATAAGATCCTCAAACAAGCCAATACCTCTTCACTAAACGTGACACTAAAAGAAAACTCTTTTAAGACAATAATGAGGTGGTACCTTACACCAGCAAGACTCCATCTTCTGATCAAAACACACCCTGACACATGTTTTAGAGGCTGCACAGACACTGGTACACTGATTCACATGCTGTGGGAGTGTCGGAAAATAAGACCCATATGGACAGCAACATACGACCTATTAGAAACACTTTTGGGGACAACAGTAACACAAAAGCCTGAGGAAGCTTTGCTAGGCCTTCCAATTACAGGGCTATTCAAATCAGAACAATGTTTAACAACACAGATATTTTTGGCCACGAGATGCATCATAGCTAAACACTGGAAACTTACCTCCCCTACTCACATTGAAGTACTTCACAAAATCAGGTTAATTCGGGCTATGAGCTCACTTTCAGCTGAAATTGATGAAAGATACCGTCGATGGGCCTCCTGCTGGGACTTATGGACTCTACGAGGTCCACAATAAGGTTCGTGTGAACTACTTTTATGGGTTGACCTGATGTTTGATCTATGGTTTCACCTTACTGTACCTCCTGGACACATGTCTGCTTTGAGGAATGTATATATGTTCAAGGCCTTGTGTGACTTTATATATATGTTTTACATGGTCATGTGTTATTCTAACCAAAAAAGAAAAACTTTGAAAGAAACTTTTTGATATATCTTGTTGATACTTGAGAGATTTGTTATATGATTTGCTGAACTTACGATGTTATATTTGTTTATTCTTTCAAGAAAAAAGATAATTATAAAAAAAAAGATTAAGAACCAAAAAATAGATCATATCTAGCAAATGATAGCTAATCTGAGTTACAATTAAGAGGATCATCCAGGTTCAAACTTAGATGTCAGATAGGAATGAATGAACACATACAAATGTATTATTCATCATACTTCTAGGAGGTCTGGGTCCAGTGGTGAGCCAAAGGCGGGGGAGTCGGTTCCATCCAAGTAGGACTTCGGCGACTAAGCTCCCACCAACTTGCAAAGTCTCACAAAGGCATGTTAATGACAGCCAGCATTAATATATGCACAAGTGAAGCATGTGATCCTGACCTCAATATCAGTCTGTGAGCAGATTGTTGGGTTTGATGTAAGTAACAGTGAATCTGGCTGCTGACCTTTATGTCCTCTCCGTATTAATGGGTATTTTCCCGTATTGCTGATATCATGAGTATCCATTAACATGTGTTAACACCTGTATAGCTGATGGATGTGATATCAATGTTAATTAACAATATCATATTGCAAAGGTAATAGTACACCTTGACCACTGATGCTGGTCACAGCTAAGCATTTATTATGAGATGACACATCATTATTAATGGTCATGGCCCGTGAGTTATCCTAAGATCTAGCTAATGGTTAGTAATACTTGCAGACGGAAATCAGGTGAGTTGGTATATTGTTACAGTTACAGTATTTAGCACTGTACTGAACATGCATGTTTTTCTTTTTTTTTAATCATCCTTCACCTTTTTTTTTGACCACTTATTTTCAGATTTTTGTTTTGGGAACACACTGTATGTGTGTAACTGGATTGGATTACGCAGCCCAGAGGTTTAAGTGTCTGCTTCATTTGAGAAGATCTAGACAAGTTGTAAGTGCTATGCATAATAATGGTTACTTTGATTAATTGGAGTGATTTCTTTTTTTCATCGGATTCCGGTTGCAGTGGTGTAGTGACCACATGTGACCCTGGTAGGTGCTATGCATCATGTTTATTCTATGACAGTATTTAGGTATCCCTTTTTTTTTAAAAGCCTCTTGCTCTTCCGGGATCCGCCCACACCTCACCCATGATATTAATACACAGTCTTGTACATTTCTGAGTGTGAAATAAAGCTTTGTTATACCGTTATCACTGTGTCAGTGTGTTTTCAATGGTTGGCGTTTTGGAACATACATCACATTTGTGTCAGATTCCAACATCTATAAACTAATGAACACTAGTTGCCATGCAATAAAGTAATACATATAATGATAAAAATATAATTGTATAATATATATATATATATATATATATATATATATATATAATCATATAATATAAAATAATACAGAGTTAATACACATGACAGGTCCAATTTGTGATACTGTGGCTTATCAACATTACCCTGAAGGCCTGATAACAATATGACAGGTGATAATGTAAATTGATTGATAGCAAAACACTTGATGGAATATTACCAAATGATAATGGGCATACAACTTGGCACATGGCCACCAGCAATGGCGTGGAACTTTTCAGGATGGGCGTAGCAGAGATTATCCTCGATGGAGGTGAGTTGGCTGTTGCTCCACGTGCCTCTGCACAGCCTCCATGTGTTTTTGATGCCCTTGGTGATGGGTTAGAGTAAAGTGATATTATGGCAGGCAGTGTCATGTTTTTGTGTTGCAATTTAATCAGGTAGTGTCTCTTTAATTGCTTTCAGCATCTTGCAGCAAGACTTTTCATATTGGAATATGCATGACTATTCCAACATAGAATTTTTTTTTAAGGCCTATTTGTCAATTGGAAATTATAATACCTTCCATTGCTTTCCCCATATTTTAAAGTCAATTGGAATGTTTTTATTGTTGTTTGCAGTGTTACAAACTAGTCTGTAAACCCTTTGCGGGTCCCATTTGGAACCTGTAAATTTTGCTGACATTTGCCGTTTGAAAACAATTGTGGCCTTGGGTAATTGTGGCAATTGAATACCGATTTGTGATTTTAGCGATTGTAACTTTTGCGGGCTTGAACGATCAAAGGCTTATATAGGGTGTAAGTTACGGTTTTAACAACCGCAGATATTTTCAGCTTATAACCTGGAGATCGTTTGTGCCTCGCAAAAAGACGCCAATTGAATAGCAATTAGTTTACGGCTTCCATTACGGGCTCCTGTAAAAAACAATAACTCAAATGAATTGAGGCCAAAGATGACAATTTAGCAATTTGGTCTAAAAAAATTACACTATGGAAGCTAATAGACTGTTATCAGATGGACACTGTTATTGAAAATTGTTTGGACACACAACTATAAAATTTGTTAAGATGTATATTTATTTTCTTCCAAAAATACACAAAGATTTGGAGATGACCCCTGGAAAGATTACTGAATCTAGCAAAAGATTTATTTTGGTATTGGCCAGTAGATATATGGATAGTTTATGAGATATTTAGTGTATGAATTACCCTCATATATAAGAGATACAATGCACATATTTAATAATATCAATGAATTGAATTTAACTAACTCAACATTATTATTTATATGATGATGTAGAGTCACTTTATATAAGTATCTCTCA